>JARKIB010000425.1:0-103953 GCA_029378385.1 Mycena metata | reverse complement strand
TCGGCGACGGATATAGGCCAGCGTTTTCCCTTGCCCTTTGCGACTCTAACTGCGCCTCCTTGAGAAACCTGGCCGGCAAGTTGCTTGAAGAGAGAGGCGATGAGGAAGGTGCTGGTGGTTTATGACTCCATAACTCTGAATTTATGCACTCCCTTCCACGCTCGTGAAAGTGAGAGATGAGGGGGATCGCAATATTGGAACAGCTACACTCGGATAAGCGTGCGAGGAATGCCGAGATGGCTTGGCCAGTCCTAGGGATCGTCAGCAGAGAGACAATGGCCCTGCAGAATACTGTATCAGCAGCGTTGAGCTCCGACTCCTCCGATAAAACATCCTCGCGCAACCCAACGCTCAGCCCCTCAGATCCAGCGGCTCTGAGGTCTGATCGGGCTCGTTGGTCCCGATAACCTGGTTGCATCCCAACAGGCAAAGTGCGCAGTGTTTAGGCGCATTCGGGTCCTCGATCGATTGGGCAAAAAATAGTAGGGAATCCTGGAAAAGACGTCGATTCGGAGAGGGATTAGGTTCCATGGGCGGTGGTGGTTGGTGATAAGTTGTTGTTCTATCGAGAGTCGATACGCGAATACACATCCCATGATCTGGAAGTCGCGACCAACAATCAGAAAGAACTTCGCAAGTCGGCCTCCGCGGCGTCGACGGACTTCGTGGAATGGTGACCTCGCAGCCAGAGATCATGCCTGCTCAGCACATGAGCATGAGAATATATGCCTCCGAGAAGGTTCAATTGCAAGGTCCAACACGAGCACCAGATGATATCTTTGATGTTACCGTTGGCTATTCGACGCCAGAAGACTTGGTAGGAGATTGGCGAACGGTATATGTGCACACTCCTAGGCCTGTTGCGGCTTGATTGCGGCCGCGACACGGGGATTCTGAATTTCGGGTGAGCGAATTTTCCTGCGCTGTCAATTTTCCCAAAAGAAGTGGCCTCGTTTTGGTAAGGCCTCAGGTTGTCCAAAGTCTGGTATTTTCCCATGCGCGTGCAGTAAGTAGCGAGTCCGATGAAGGACTAAAACTAACAGAGACGATTAATAACAGATATTGGATTTTACAAAGCAAATCAGTGCGCATGTTTCTAGGTCCGCAATCTAAGTGTTCGTTCATAGCAAAAAGAAAGCTGGAATGGCCCCGCGCAACCTACCGAGTCGCCATCGAATCGTACTGAGATGTCCATGCACACAGTCGGAGCATAGCGTGCTAATAAACGCCTCGTCGCGCAGCATTTGATCAAGCTCGCGGGTCAACCAGGTGCTCCACGGGGATTTGGCGTCTGGCGCGAGTCGCATGCGCCAGTATTCTAAGCGCCGGGGCGCACACTGCCCGCACGATTCGTTATTGTAGCAGCCGGGCTCAGTGAGCGGGTCGATGATGATGCGCACCAGCGCGTCTTGCAGGGCTTCTCGCCCCGCGATGAGCCGTCGGAGGTCGTTGGGGGATAGCACGATGTGGGAGCGCCCGCCGTCGGCGCACGAATGGAATTTCTGGACGGAGAGGGCGTAAAAGCATGAGGGGAGGATTTCTGGGACGTTGCATTCTTGGGCGAGTGTGATCGCTTCTGCGACAACGACAATACAGTTTTAATTGGGCATGAACAAAGAGAAGAACAAGAAACGCACCGGCAGCGTGGGGTAAAGCGTTCAGCCGCATATTTACAACGTCCAAAGGCCATCGAGAAAGTAACTCTGTGACGGCCCACTGACGCAGACCGGGGATCTCGTATTTTGTTGAGATGCGGAGTGCGCCCGCAACAAGGTCGAATGTTATCGCCTGTCGGGAAAAATCGCTGGCGAGCAGCTGATTTATAAAAGTATTGGGGAAAATAAATGGCCTACTCATTGTGGTAAAGCCACTTCAAAGTAACTTCCCAATCGGCCAAGGAATCGCCCACCAGCACGACGCTTGGACACCCATCAATCTGGTCGGTCTCAGAGGGTTGTGGGATATGGAGCATATCGGAAAAGATAATAGAACATTGAAGGCGCTTTCGGTGGACCTTGAGGAGCCGCGTTTCGATCTCCAGCACTATGTCTCCGTCGGAATGCCACCAATTTTTCGAGATGGAGCAATGTGAGCGAGTGGCTTCACAAGATCGGGTAGAGTCAGAAACGCGGCGCCGCTTTACAAGAGGTGTATCGTCAAAGGAGTCTTCTGCGACGACGTCCATCGAGGAGAAGGATGCGCACGACATGAAAGAAAGGACAAGGAGACGCGTCACGGTCCGTGATGTGACTAACACGGTGCACGTGTTGACACGTGCTTTGATGTAACGCGATTTTTTTTTTCATTTGCCACGCGTACGGTATAGGCGCGTCGGGAGTTTGCATTACAAGCCCAAGGATTATCGTCAACTCTACGGCTTTGACATTTTGGATCCTGCCTCAACAAATGAACTTCAACTTATCTTATCTCCATTCGTGCAGTGACGTAACAACCCACCGCTTTTCCGCTGCCACCACCACAGTTTCACCTGATGTCCACAGCGGGCGAGATACGAACGCGCCTTCAGCGTATTGACGCCGAAATTGCGCAACTTGAGCTCTCTTTGCAGTCGCTGCAAGAGACGCGAACAGGCCTTCTGGAGGAGCTCCGGCACATAAATGGGATTCACCCAGAAAACGAGATTCCGAGTGCAGGGCCCCTATCCAGAGAAGCTGTGGCTTACCCAGTTCTGACGCTGCCCTTCGAAATCACATCCAAAATCTTCCTCGACTGTCTCCCCGAGGAATGCGACGACCCCGTCCGTCCTTATCCGTCCCAGGACGAGGCTCCCCTCGTTCTGACCCGCGTCTGTCGAGATTGGCGTACAATCGCGCTATCAACTTCAATGCTCTGGAGCCATGTACGCATCGAACTCGATTCAGACGAAGGGCGGGGGAGCCTTGATTCGAAATGGGTTGCCCTCCTCGACATCTGGCTTCAAAGATCGCAGCAGCAGCCGCTTTCGCTCGTCGTCAGCAATCACAGCTACGCAGATCCGGACGAGACGCTTCTTCGTGTGCTCGATTCTCACTCTCGGAGGTGGCGCAATGTAGCTCTCAAACTGCCATTCAACTACTTCCCACGACTCGCGGCGCGCTCTTTACCTCTGCTGGAGCGGCTCACACTCTCCGCGCACGGCTCTCCCGACATCATTAACCCAATTTCCGCATTCAGACACGCACCCATATTGCGCCACGTGTGCTTCGAGGGCGGAATGCATCCGGCCGACGTCAATCTACCTTGGGAACAGCTCACCAGCGTGGAATTGTACGGTGCCAGTGCGGACGACTGCCTCGAGCTTCTCCGCCTCGCGCCAAACGTCACCCGCTGCGTGCTCGACGTCCAATACGATTCGCACGGTTTAGCGATAGGATCTCCCCTGCCCTCGCTGAGCTCGTTCACCTTCACCGGCCCAGCCAGTTGGGGAATCCTCCGATTTTTGGCGATGCCGGCCCTACAAAGGCTGGATCTCTCGAGATGTTCCCCATCCCGAAACTTCGCGCCTATCATCCAATTCCTGAAGCGCTCAGAATGCGACCTTCGCGAGTTGAAAATCTACGTCCGCAGCACCAGTGCGGTGCAGACCATCTTTCTCTTACACCTCCTACCCTCACTGACCTCGGTGGATTTGATTCTTGCCGACGCCGACACGGGCACGGCCATCTTTCTGGAATTTAAATTCAACGAAGAGAACAGGATCATCCTGCCGCACGTGGAATCGATGTCGGTTCATTGTATTAATGACGACAACCAGCGGCAGATGTTCGAAGTTATAACAGATGCTCTCCAAATACGCGCAGACCCCTCGAATAATTCTGTCGCGCTCAAGTCGTTCACGTTGTCCGTGGAGGGGCTCGGCCGGACCCCCAGTCCTGAGGTCCGACGGCAATGGAACGAGCTTGCGGATAAAGGGATGGAGCTGCGGGCTGAAAACTCCCGCGAGCGCTGGATCTAAAAGGTAAGTGTTGAATTGCCTCGCGCATTCTGCCGCTGACTATCTCAGGTGGGCCGAGAGCTTCGCGATGGACTTGATTAGATCGAGTATGGACTTGACTGTGAAACAATCTGACGTACGCTGTCGCGTGTGGGAGGCGCGTTGGTAGGTAGGTAGGTAGGTAGAATTTGGAATTAGCAAGGTTGACTCACCAACTCTGATGAGCGGCAGCGCACTGGCGGACATGGTAGAGCGTCTGTCACACAAAGTCTGGGACTCACGATAGAGTAGACCTTCGTTCGGACTGTACGGAAGTAAGTACAGTCACTGGGCCGCTACCTGGGCCGTGGCGGCCCATTGACGACATGTTCAACACGTTATGGTGACCAATTGAACCAAATTTGAACCGTGGGTTTACCGTTTGTTTACCATTCGCCAACCTTCGCAAACTAAACAGTTCAAAAAACGGTTAAAACAGTTTGAAAATTGCAAAAAGCGGAAACGGTTGGAGCCTTAATGTCAAAAGGTGAGCATATGTACTATCGAAATAATGGTCGTTGTAGAACGCAGGCTGTGCCATGAAATCACGACCATGGCGTAAAATGCGGGATGGCATCTCGCGGCGCTCAAACTCCGCCATGGGAATACAGAATACTGGCGTGACCAACTACCATACCCTCAGTGGAGTAGTACTTCCCTCCTCAAACATTTTTTGCCACCTCAATCGGTTTACGCTTCCGCAAAAACTCTTTCAAAGGTTAACCTGTATTCTGAACATGGTCGGACGAGATCTGGGGAACACGTACAGCTGACAAACACTGGTCGTTCTCATATTTTAGCGCCGCAACGAGACGTGAGCGCCCTATATAAACAGAGCAGCAGGTTGACCCACTTTATCATCCAGTTCCCCTCACATTCAAAAGATGGTTCGCGTCAAATGCCTAGGTGAGATTGCGGACCGTTCTTTGCTCCAAGATATTAACAACGACTGTTCAATATTCAATAGATCCCACCGATCCCGATTATAGTTTCTTGTACTGTCCCTCCTTCCCTGCTGCTGTGTTGTTCTCGGTGCTCTTCGCGTTGACCGCTCTCGGGCACATCGTCCAGGCCATCATGTACCGCAAGAAATTCTACCTGGTCATCCTCATGGGTGGGCTCTGGGAAACGTTGGGCCTCGTCATTCGCGTGTTCTCGGTATTGCATACTACCTCCCGTACACTCTCGATCGCCTCTCAGCTATTCATTCTCCTCGCGCCGCTGTGGATCAACGCATTCCTCTACGTTCTCATGGCCCGCCTCGTTTACTTATTCGTCCCCGAGAAACGTGTTGGTGGCATCAATGCGCAGCGGCTGTCGCTGTGTTTTGTCCTGCTGGATATAACGCGCGTCGTTTGAATCTTCTTAAAATTCCATTGTCACTCATATTGGCTTCACAGCGCCTTCCTTATTCAAGCGGTGGGCGGCTCTATTGGCGTCTCCAGCAACGCACCGAAAACGCAGCTCCTCGGGATCCACGTCTACGAAGGCGGTATCGGTTTACAAGAGCTCTTCATATTAGGGTTCATCGGGCTCGTCATCCGCTTCCACTACAAGATGCGACGCCTCGAGGGGTCGACTGAGTGGAAGCGCCCACTGTACACCATATACGCCACCCTTGGCCTCATCACCGTCCGTTATGTTTCCCTTTCGTTCCACGATTCCTGACAACTCGGTTCCAGATCCGCATTATCTATCGCCTCGTCGAGTACTCAGGGGGCGTCTACACCCCAATCACTTCGCACGAGGCGCCATTCTACTGCCTCGATGCGCTCCCCATGCTCACTGCGCTCCTGCTCTGGAATATCTTCCATCCAGGTCCGGTGCTCGTTGGCCCCGAAAGCGAGTTCCCCAAGAAGTCCAGGAGGAACGGAAGGCGGAAAGGCTGCCGCTTAGACTCAGGGCCGCATCACCGTTTAGTGCCAGGTATACGAACGAGGTGGAATTAAGTGGGGTATGACATTTTACGGGAAACATGTGGCAGACGAAAGGGTACAATCCGTGTACTTAACCGCTGGTACCACGCTGCATGCACCGGGCGGGACTTTGAGTTGGTGCACTCAGCGTTTAATCTCCTTCTATACTTCCCTCTAGACTTCGTATGTCCCGTAGCTTGACTTCTCAGAAATGATTACTGAATCTTTCGAGGGGTTAGCGTGCTCGTCTCATTCCTCAAAATCAAGTACTACTTGAATTTCCACGCGACGCTAAACTCCGCAGCACATGACCGCGTTTGTTGGCGGCCCGGACATGCCGACCCATGTGGTTCTTATCAGACTTATCGTTTGCCGGTCCCACTCCGTTCCACAATGAAGCTTGAATTCGATGGCAGTCCCCCGCCCTTCGGGCACGCCATGCTCAAGTACTTCGCCTTCGATCCTGACTATGTAAATCTTAATCATGGTTTGTCTTCATCTGGGAACTTGGGACATAAACTCACGAATAACCATCAGGGTCCTACGGGTCTCTGCCCCTCCCCGTACTTGCGGCATGCAATAAATTGACCCTACGCGTCGAGTCCAACCCCGATCTTTTTGTGCGAGTTGACCAAACGGCGCTCATCACAAAATGTCGTGCACAGATCGCGGAATTCGTCGGTGCAGAAATGAACGAGATCGTGCTCGTCCGGAACACAAGCCACGGTATTAACACCATCATGCGCTCATTCGAGTGGAACGCTGGTGATATTATCGTTACCTGTACGCAGGCCGTTCATTAATTCATTCCACTCAGAATAACCACCCTGACCGAGCCAGGTAGCACCACATACGACGCAATGGCTGGCCTCGTCCGCTTTCTGCACGATTCTCCGGACACCCGGCCGTTTCGACGTTCGTTATCCAGTGGCCTACGTCGCACGTGGCTATAGTCGCCGGATACCGAGCCCACCTCCAATCCCTTCCCCGGCATCCAGGGCAGAAAGTGGTCGCAATAATAGATTCTATCACCTCGGTTCCCGGCGCTTTAATGCCTTGGCAAGCGCTGGTGCAGGTGTGTAGAGAGCTTGATGTCTACAGTCTTATCGACGGCGCCCATTCCATTGGGCAAGAACCCAACATCAACCTTGGAAAGGCGAACCCGGATTTTTGGGTCTCCAATGGACACAAGTGGCTCTACTGCCAGCGAGGGTGTGCTATCATGTTCGTCGCCGAACGGTTAGTGTATTTCATGTTCGATCTATAGCGGTCTCACGCTATTATCTAGCAACCAAGCGATTGTCAAGTCTTCGTTTCCTACTTCCAAGGTGTACAAATCACCCGCTGACCGCGCATTCCCCGGAGAGACTTTCATCGAACAGTACAACTGTCTGGAATCCATGTTTTTTGCCGTATTCTCTGCTGACTTTCCCCAGGGAATGGTACTATTAATTTTGTGCCACCTCTCAGCATTACGGCTGGTATACTTTTTTTGTTTTGTTTGGCACCTGCGTCGTTAATTCGTACTGCAACTAGCGTTAGAATTCCGCGAGTGGCTCGGCGGCGAGGATGCCATCAACAACTACTGCCACAACATGGCGGTACGCGGCGGCGCGCATCTCGCCTCGCTCTTGGGTACGCGCGTCATGGACGAGACCGGTGAATTCACTCTCAGCATGGTCTGTTCCGAGTACTCTTACAGATGACTCCGTGCATAACACAATTCAATCGTAGGTGAACGTGCAGATCCCGCTCCCTCCGAGCGTGCAGCCTTCAGAAGCGATCAACAGCTTGTTCAACCAGAAGCTGCTCGCGCCGACGAACCGTAAAACGAAAATCAGCGCAGGTGTATTTTACCACAACAACGCATGGTGGACACGGTGTAGCGCGCAAATTTGGACTGAGGTGCGTTCAGCGGTGTGCTTGTTGCCTATCGCTCATAAATTCTACAGCTGGCTGACTTTGAACTCCTGGGCAATGTCCTGCAAGAGGTTTGTCGGGAGGTGGTGGACGAGCTGCAGGCAATTGCCAAACTATAACCGCCTTTGATATATTTCGAGTACTGGGACAAGTCGGCGGACTACGAATAAATTGGAATCCAGCACTCATTGGCGTCGAGACGGTTGTCGATCTACCTATCGAGCGTTACTGAGCAAATCCCAAACACTAAACAACTTCAGGCTAAAGCATGCGACTCGGAACCCACGGACTCTCGACGTTGATGTTATAGTAATTTCTCTTTCAAAACAAAACAAAAAAAAGCCCTGCTTCCATTTATACCCACTTTCCCAGAAGTGCCATAACGCAACATCCTAAGAACATCCAAACCACCGCTAACGTTAGCTTTAACGTTGGCCCTTTCATTAATTCGTCGTTAAACAGAATCTCGCGGCCGAGCAGCTGTGCATCGACTCAGGGAAGAATATGGAAAGGGCTAATGGCAATCGTACCTCGACGAGAGCCGTATACATTAGGATTCCCGCACTGAGCGAGTCCAGTACACCGCTGATGACCAAGGCCCCGGCGTCGTTTGCATTGTACCGCGAGCGCATAGCAAGCCCTACAGCCATGCCGAGCGGCGTGCTCAAGCCAAAAACCATAGCACCGATAACAGGGAGATGCGCGTATCGCACTGGGAAATGTACAGTCGCAAGCCGCGAGCCGATTCCCAAGCCCTCAAACACCTCTGGGCACCAAATTAGATGTTTGAATACGAAATACAACGGCGACGCACGGTGGGTAACAAGTACTGCGAAGAGGACTTTGAACTTTGGGTCGACGGCGAGGGTCAGACCGATGAGGACACTAAAAGATGTAAATTGGTCGGGTAAGTTCATCTTCTCGACGTACATACCTGTGCAAAATTGCCCCAAATTCGAGAATCGCCAGTCCGATTATGTTGGCGCAGATGTGAGCACTCTCGACCTCTTCAGTTTGAATGGCTTGGCTGGCTTCGGTAAGTTGAATTCCCGCGATTTGTTCGGTTGGGAACACATTGGAATCTGGGAAAGGAAATGAACAAAACGAGGATGAATTCAGCATAAAGCAGACCTAGCTGAGCACCAAGCTTGGTTTGCTGTCCGGCTCCGTGGCGCACCGTCACAACTTCGACGACGTATATGGCGAGAATGCTCGATAAACAGAGACCGAGGGCATACGGCTGAAAGAAGTCATCATTTACTCTCAATCACATCGGAAGAGATGGACCGACATATTTCCTCCACCCTTCCGACAAACACGGGCTGCCGAGGGCCTCAATCCCTGGGGCAAGGAGATGGATAAATGCCGTTCCGAGCTGGGACGTGTGTGAGTTGAAGGGAGCTGATTTCTCTGGCTCGGTTTCGCACGTACGATGATGCCTGAGCCGAAGTGCTTTGCGAAGCTGCAAAGGGGTACGATTGTGAAGGCAGGAGGCCACAGGACCTTTATCTTACTCGAGCAATGCAAGTGGCACATTGCGCACTCCAGACTGTGAGGTTGCACGCCGGCTGAGGAGGACGGGAACCAGAGCTCCAAGGGTAGAGCCGACGAGGATGACGAACAGCGCTGCGACCCGCAGGTGGAAGTAGGACTCGTGCAACGGTGAAGCACTGCGACAACCGAGCTGCAGGCTCACCGAAGGGAGGATATCGATGCCAGTAGACATGATGACAGTTGGGTCCGCCAGCGAGCTGTTGGGGAGTAAAACGGCCGGAGACGCGGCGTCTGGGCGCTTTTTACGAAGGCGTATGCTTGAAAAGGTAGATGGCCAGCTTCATGAGCCTTAGGGGTCCACGCAATCCGAGAAGCGTCCCCGGAGAATTAGCGTACGCGGGGGCTGATGCAGTAGTATGAGAAGCGACGTGTGGGCGAATGGGGCGAAATCAGGGCATTCGTCCCGGATTTCAGGCTCAAAGGAAGGCAAGGAGGTAGAAACAGGGGAAGATTAAGTTCGACGCTCTCCAAATTCGAGACCGATCCGGCGCGGTTTGCCTCGAACTGTCTTGAACAAGTCTTGAATCTTCAAGTTGCTACTTCGGGGAAACCGTAAGTACATTCCTTGAGCTCTGCCTTCCTGGAGGTTCTGGAGGTCGCGGGAAATTAATGACGGAGGTGCCATGGTTCGGTATTGTTATCTGAAGCCGGGAGAACGTAAAGATTTGTTGACGAAGCCGAGCATAGGAAGTTTTCGTTAACGTAATCAGCGCGCAGGGATCAATAACCTTTGCCGAGACGATGATTACAAATACCGATAGATTACTGCGTAGACAGTTGGTAGACAGTAGTACACATTATATTTAAACATTTTCAAAGGCCTCATGTTTGAAGCCTCGCGAGCGCACATTAACTCCCGTCGAATCGTCCGTGGTCATACTGTCGAGCTGAATGTCAAAGCCATGTTTACCGGGCAGCGTGTCCGTCGGCGATGGTCTACTACCAGAGGGTCCAGTCCATTGCACACTGCTGACAGTGACGCTGGGCCTTCCAAGCTCTACGGTCGCAGAGGGGTCCTCCCAGATAGTTTGGTGGAAATTTACGATGCAGATAATGAGCGTGGGATACATCCCCGAGATTTGGTCGCCCATGCCCGAAAACAGTTCGTAGGCGTAAATGAGTGGGGTGTGCCGGGAGACGTCGACGAAGAGAATGTATTGTGTGGCCCAGAATAGGCAGTAGACGAAACCAGATTCGACCTAAGCAAGAGTTAGCAATCGCAGCTCTGTTTAGAAGAGAGTAGATTCGACCAGGATGGAGAGCACTTTGTCTGTCGACATCCGACGAGGGTTGCCAACGATGTTTAGAGCTTTCATCGACTGGCGGTGTTGCCTGGCACAAAGGTTACTAAAAGCAGCGTTTAGTCTGGAATATTGAATGCGCACCAGGCTCTGAAGCCGATTAGAATTGTGCAGGTTCCATTTGTCGCAAAGGAGAACGCCCAAGATATGAGCTCCGCCTGCGCGCAGACTGGCCCGCCCCCGGCAATTGCAGACTGATCACTCCAGCCAGCACCCGTTAGGCAAGTGATGTCAATGACGGCAAAAACTGCGAATGATCAGCTTTTGAATCGATGCATAGGTGTGTGGTTCGACTGACTGAACGACATGAGAAGCATGAGACAAGGAATAGATACGAACCAGCGTGAAGTTCGCTGGTACAGGACCCACGCTCTCCAGATCACAACGCTGTCTCCAACAATCATCTAGCAAGCAATTAATGATAAATAACAAGGGCGTCCAACAACTGAGCACAAACATTGAACATGAAGAGCGACTCTTCGGGGGCACCGAACAATATGGTATAGTCGTTGGCTATGTCCCTCCGGTCCGGAAGAGGTATATTGGCCTCGTTCATGAAGAAGATATGTGCCGTTTTGAACCAGTGGACAACATTGAGGACCCAAAGTGTGAGTGAGGTTGCATATAAATAGAGCACGACGCAGAGCAGGGCGATGGAGCCATGCGACTTGAGTCCCCTCCGGCTATAGATACAAACTCGTCAGAAATTTCTTTAAACGGCAAGCAAGGAAATTTACAGGATGGAATATACAGCGACGGCGAAGAAGATCCCATAAACACCTATTTGAGACCTAAGCGCAATCAAGAAAGAAAGGGGGGAGTGCTGACTGATAAACATGGTTTCAAACAACATTCCTTGAACAAAATGAGCCATCAATCGTTGGAGCGTCTGTTCATGAGAACTACATGCCTATGGCATCCTGAGTCGTGGCGAGCCCATACAGATAAAGAGCCTGAGCGTCCGCGTCCGACAGAGGGAGCGATGGGGCTGGATCGGTCGACATTGAGATGGGAGTCAAACTTCAGCGGGATCCTTCCCGGTACTCATCCGCGTTCGCAGGGGGGATTATAAATGAGAGTCCAAAATTAGCGCTGCGATGCACGCAAGATAGTAGCACAGCCCAGGGTAGGGATAACGAAGGCTGCGAATGGACCCGTCCATATCATCCAGTCAGTTAACTGGGATCCTGTGTCGTCTGATGGAGATTTCTGCAAGGACCAAGAGTTGTCTATTATGCTGCAGAGTCCTGGTTAGTAAAGCTCTGCTAGGGCGGGGTGGCGTGGTCTAGCCCTCAGAGCGGCAAAATCCAACTGCAACCGGGAACGGCTGACCAGAGGGAATGTTCTACAAATGTCCTCGTAAGTGTTCCAAGGACGTCTTTTATTGGGTTATTGCCCAAGGTGAGAACCAATAGTCTGAGTTAGGACGCTTTAGCAGCCGTCTTCAGCAACCGACATCATGACAAGAAGGAAAGTTGGAAGCACGGATGATCGCAGCTAGGGTGGGGTCAAGGTGGGGTTTGAATCCTCGGCTCCGAAAGCCGCTAAAGCGCCTTAAGCATTGACAGCGTGGGACAATGCGCCAAACAACATCCAAATTGGGCGACAATTTTCTAGCCTTCTTCAAGTTCTTGGCCTCCAAGCCTTTCAACCACACACCTTCCCCAGCCGAACTCGCTATATGCCTTCAGACCTAACTCCGCGCTCGCAGTATCTTTTACTTCGAATATCTCCACCCGTAGGCGAACTCTCCCTACGCCAGGCCCTGCAAGAAAACCTCACTCAGACTTTCGGGCTGACTGCCTCGGGAACCCATCTCGACGTCCTCTGGGTGGACTCGGATGCAAAAACAGCCCTACGAGATGATGCGACAGGTCAGGCTCTCATTCGCGTCGACTACGGGTATGTACTTGATGAGCACTTCCGATGTGTGGCCTGACCTTCGCGCGCAGGGACGACGCGACGCGCCTCCTCGCATCGATCGTCGCATCGTCTTCCTCTCCGCGACTGTCGCTCATCAAGGCATCTGTGTTTCTACCCTCGCTGCTTGTGGACGACGAGCCCCTATAAACCGAGAAATGCTTTTTCGATCGTCCTTTCTTGACATTTGGCCTCAAAATTTTGACGCACACGGTCTGCTCGTTGGCGCACGCTGTGTGCTCGTTGGCGTTCGCTTGAGCAAGGGTTTCTACTCGACGTGCGCGCCGTCTGGGACATATCATCCAGATTCATCCTTTGTATACGATCTCGGACCGTCACCACTTTCCTACTTGAAGGAAGCTCCCACTCATCTTACGCCCTGTCACTAGAGATACTCGATCACGAATAAAGAATGAGCTATGGTAGAGCTCTTTCAAACCCTTCAAATTGTTGTGTCGTACAGCGAGTACTACTACATTTGAGACTGCCAGTAAGCTAGACAACGATAATCTCTATACAGTGTTCAGTAGGTATCATTAGCGCAGCTATATGTATATGGAAAGTAAAGATGTTGAGTATGGTAAAGTACACCAGACGAAGTCCCAGAGGAGAAGGAGCGAATCTAGCCTTGCGCTGGAGGCGCTTAAAGTCGTTCGGGCATCAGATAGAGTCCGCGCGCGGCATGTGTGGCCGCTGGGGTAGGGGTCGCAATGCCCGTGGTGGTTGCGGGAGCGACGAAGACGGAGACGACGAGAGTGGGCTCGAGGGCGATGGCAGGAATGATGCCGACGGCGAAGGCGGGGGCAGCGACACCGACGGCGAGGGCAGCTCCATGTGCGGCTCCTCCGCAATCGGCGTCTGCAGCGGGGACGCGCTCGGCTGCATCCCGAAATACGATGTCGCCCTGCCCTCGCTCCCGCCCCCATTGCCCGTCACCGAGCTCCCCAAGCTGCTCCCGATGCTCCCGCTGCGCCGCACGCGGTCGACGAGCTCGCCGAGGCCCTCCGCAGTCCCCATCGCATTGATGAGCTCCACCGCGGCGAGGCTGAGACTCCCCGCTCGGCTCGACGGCTCGAGACTCCCCGCTCGACTCGACGCCTCGCTGTGCACGTCGCGGTCGTTCATCGCACTCCGCGTCGGTGGCCGGGACAGCGTGTGCAGACTGGCGTTCGTGTGTAGGCTGCCTGCACGGTCCCGCATCTGCTCCTGGTATAGACTCGACGCCGCGACACTGGCCGTCCCTGCCATCTCCCGCGAGCCGATGCTCTCGATCGTGGGCATGCGCCGGATGTACGAGTTCAGGATGCGGACGTGGTCGTCGGGTGGGTACGGCCGCCCAAACTCGTCGTAGCCCACCACAGAGCGGAATGTCGGGTCTGTCAGGAAACTCGACTCGGTGGGCGATGCGATGTTCGCGCCGTCCTCTGCCTCCCGGTTTATTTGTGAAACAAGGGAGCGGAAGCGGTCAACGAAGCTATAGAGCTCGCGATCGCTCTCGGTAGGAAGACCCGTGACAGCGGTTTGTGGGGGAATGGGGGGAAGATTGGCGTATGGATCGAATTCGTCTTGTAGTCCCTCATTTGACGATCGGGGGGAATCGCGAGGAAGACGAAGATTGTCTGCTGTAGGAGGAGAGCGGTTCATGGAGGAGCCGCGCGAGCTTCGCAAAGAGCGACGGTCTGGCGTTGGCCGGGACGTCGAGCCGGATCCGACCGTGGACGTGGAAGGTTGGTGAAGGTGCCCAGGGGTGGGCGGCAACGGCGAAACGGACATTGGAGGAGAGCCCACATACGTGGACTCAGATCGAGAAGAGGAGGGATAGTGCGAGGGCCGGCGAGTGTGCGAATATGACGCCAAGGAGAGGTGGTAGATGGCCTGAGTTAGAATCAGCGATATGTACTTCTACCAAGAAAAAATGGGCACATACGACGATAGCTATGGTGATTAGAAGCCGTACAATCGATAGCGCCAGCCATGCTCCCCACGAGGGAGAAGCGCAGGTAGGGTGTGAGCGAATAGACCATACGACGTCTATGTCGACATCACACCGATTCGCCATATTGAGGGCTGCATCGGATGACCTCCTCCACGCAAAAACCAAAGCAAAATTGACGACGGCAGGACCCAGAATGAGAAAGGAAGCAATGTAACGCAAGACCGTGCGTAGGGCCAGCAGGACCTCGATAGAGATGTGCTGCGCGAGCAAATACATCTGCAAAGATGGGATGACGGCGGAAGCCACAAGGACCGCGAAGGACGCGATGCTAACAGTTGCGAGCACGATCGCAGCAGTTTGGCCATCGGTATTTGAAGGGTAGATTGCATACGCCAAAAAGTACCGGACCGTGGTGTAGAGGGACCAGAGACCTGAATAAGGGCAAGCTCAGCATGTATACTTGCGATTTCAAAGTAAATGCACTCACCCGTGGCCACTTCTAATACCGCCATCATTATCTTTAGCCTCCTAAGTCGTCGTCGGACAACTTTTTCGACATAGCCCTTTCGTTCGCGGACAGTTGTCGGGTCGCCGTCGAAACTAAGGCCCATAGCAGATCCCCGCGGTGCATTGGGGTGTGTGGGTTGGCGTGATAGCAGATCCAAGTATGCGACAGATTCGGAAGTCGAGGAATGAAGGAGTGGTTGGGTAGGATGAGAGTGTTCAGAATTCGGAAGGGTTTGAAGAGTTGTCGAAGAGGTAGTTATATTGTGAGGCGAAAGACCACGAGGAAGTTCGGTGGCATCTGGGACCCATATCGAGTTATGCAGATAAAGTGCAGCCATAGACGCGGGACCTCGAATACATCGACCAGAGAAAAGGGAGAAAAGAAATATTTACTGCCTAGGGGCCGTTACAAAGCCTGGTGGAAGAAAACAAGAGGCTACCGGGACCGTTGGTGCCAAACGAGTTTGAGGTGTAACGCCAACCCCAGGAATTGCGAATTCGGCATAGTACTGTATGATGGGAACAGCTGATTGACAGAAAACCAAATAGTACACAAACTACCGCTTTCGTCTAAATAAGGCGATCGCAATTTTAATTTAAGAGGTTCTCCGTCACCCAAGTCCGAAATGCACGCCGGGTAAAACGTACTCCAACTTCCAATACTCGTTTCCCCTCCCTCTATCCTACAATAAAGGTATCTGAATCAACCCATCAAACCCCAGGCAGGCTGTGCACATGTCTTCTTTTGACTAGACTCTCCTTTCTGTCGACTTCTAGCCGGCCCTACCATGCTTGATTGCGGTCTTATTGCGTGTATACGGCGGCAGCGACTTCCCGCAATTCCATTCATCCGAAGGGCAAAAAGAGCGCCGATGAGCGCAAATCATCGCCGTATTTGCGGTTGATCTGCGGCGAAAACAGATCCCGAGCCTCGTGGATTCCCTAATGCAGCCTCGCATTTGCGCCTGATTGTTCCTCCATTTGACGCTGAGCGTCTGATAGGGAGCGGCTAAATGTCAACTTTAATTATACCGTCTCTGGTACACTCTTATGCACTGCTCATGCTAAGACGGATCATGGCGCTCAAACTATAGGGGGGAAGGAAGTACCCTCCGTTTTTCAGACTCTCACAATCCTGGTGTACAATTGGTTCTACTCAAATATTTTGGCCGCGTACATTTACAATCCATTTATTTATGTGTCATCCCTACTGACGAAATTATCCGTAGGCTTTAAAGCCGTTAATCATTGAATGCCTCCGCCAAATCTCGTAACTTACCTCGGGCTGCCGAACAAGGGCTCTTGTACACCGCCAAAAACGAAATTTCGGCCTGGCGGAATTGGTTGCCGAAACCTCGAGTTTCGGCCGCGGTTTCGGCATCCCGCCGATACTTCCGCCCCACTCGTGCCGACTGGGCCGCAGCTGAAACTAAAGGTTTCGGCCACCGCCTCGGCAACCTCTTCAGCGAGGCCGAAATTTCCTTTTTGGCGGTGGGGTTGAATTGCTCTGCCTTCGCAAGTTTGGTTCAACTAGTGCCACAAATATCTGGATCACCTTGAAATCTTACGGCGTTATACGGCCTCGTAGTGAGTTGTGCCAGTTTCAAATCGGTCTTTCGCGACACAGATCTTCACTGGTCTGCGCGACATCATTCATCCATGGCTTCCTATGTACTACTCTAGGAAAATCTCTCTTCGGTCTTAATACCCGGCCCGCTCGCGGAGTATCGCCGCACACTGTCCGACGCGAATGAGCAAGAAAGAACCTCCCACTTCGGTGTGCTCTGAAACCTTGTGTTTTCTCATGTGATTTCTCCCATGGTTCAAGTCGCCGTCCCAGATCCGCACTGACTGTGTGGACGCAACAAGGCCCAGGTTGAATATAAATCTGGCAGTACCTTCTTCGAGCTCTCTTTACCATTCGGCCAGGGCTAGGTGTATATTCAACGCCCCCATCCTCGCCACTGACATACTTCCTTCCTCCACCTCCATTCCTACTTGTGCCGTGCTATTCATATCAGGCTGTCAACGATCCTCTCGCAGATCCCCCCCGCCTGTGGGAAAAGTACCCCACTTTCTTTCCCCACGACGGCATAGCCTAACCCCACGGCCTCCTACTTACCAAACGCGGACGGATTCTCAGATTCTTGGAGTTCTCAGTATTTTTTGTCGGTCTGCACAATAATAATAACAGAAATGCAGTCTGAGTGTGGGAGGGCTACAAAAATTACTGAACTGCCGGATTAGAGTCTAGACTCGATGTTAGAACAGCTATATGTCGAGCCCTCCGAAGCTGTATACATTCCGTGTCGCGGGATGAGGTCAATGTGATTCTGCGAGTGACACTCAATTAATTACCGCCAACCACTGACGTGAAGGGTCAATCACACAACGCACGGACCTCCACGCCAATCGCAAAATTACGCACTCCGTCGGCGCGGATCCAGGCAGTGCTGTTCAAGTTCCACCCACCGCCTACCCAAGTACACTCACACGACGGGTCTTCGCTCGATCTTGATCAGACTTTAGAACTGACTCGCACAATGTTCGGCCAGCCACTCAATCTCCCTCGATCTCATTCTCCCGCGACCCATCCGGACCTGCAACCTTGATTATGACCGGTCATTGTATGTCGTATTTTTGGTAATGAGGAAAAAAGGTTGGACGGGGACGCCGAAGGATGCGCGTGCATTTGACGTATGTTTGTTTGACAGAATGCTTGTGGCTCCTCCGGTTCGAAAAATGGGGCGTTCACGTTCTGATGTCGAGGATGTCAACAAAAATGCTTGTGGCGCGTCAGTGCAAAAAACACGACATTCAGCATACCGAGAATGAGCGGATCAGAAGAGAAGAACATTGGCAATTGAGGGTAGGAGGAGGTAACTTTTTACGACTTCCCAGCAATTGAGGATCAATAGGCGAATTTGACGAGAGCTGAGGCCTGTATGATACTGACGTTGATCGGAGTCTGAACTTTTCTGGGGACCATTGAATTGGTGACATGACTCGTGAATGGAGCACAAAACGTGGCGTATCATACGGAGCCCAAAATATTGAAGACGCCGCAAATTGCATTAGGGCCGACATGGGACGAGGTGGCGCGACGTACTGTATTGTACACTAACCAGATGGAATATCTAATTCATAGTAAAGACCCTAACCAAATGGATGAGTGACAAGAAGAACACGCTAAAAGCAGCCAACGACGTACAAAAGAAATGCCAGAAGTCGGCCAGAGAGAAATCATTCGTCCTTGGTACCAGCAGCCTGTTCGTCGACCTTCTTTTTCCTCTTGCGCTTCTTCAAAGAAGTGGTTTCCCCATCAGCACCGGCTTCCCCCGTCGGTTCGGATTCACGCTCCCGTTTGGGTTTGCGCTCGCCCGAGCCTGTTGCCAGCGGAGTTTTGCTGCTTTCCGGCGGTGCGTCCACCCCCGCGGGCTTCAGAAACACGTTCGGAAGCGGGGGCTTCGACGGTAAGGGCGGTGCATAGTCGTTCATACTCTCAGTAGCCTTCTGGCTCCGCAGGTCGGCACCGACTCCAGAATTATCATAGATTGCCTGGCGCGCCGTCTTACCCTTGGGCGCCGCGTTCGCCGATCCCTTCTTGGAGTTGTTGGTGTTGCTGCCCGTTCGTCCACTGAGAGACGAGATTTGACGTGGCTTCCCTGTGGATTTGGAAGTGGAAGCAGCGGCTGGTGGCGTAGGCGGTGCTGGCGCAGAGAATTGATACTATCACAAGGGCCACAAGAAGGACGCCAATTATGAACACCGACGCAACAAGGACAAGCCATTACACATACCTCGTCGGCAACTTCCATCCCGCGTTTAAACGCGCGCCGTCCCTTCAAGTTGGTCGCCGGGATGGCATGCGCGTCGGACGCGTCGGACGAGAAAAGGAACGGGAGGTACGACGCCTCATAGCTCACGGACTGCCTGGATATTCGGATACCATAATCAACCCCACATTTTCGAGAAGAGGTACGGACAAACTTGCGTCGTTTCTGGTCCCCAAGCGTCACGGATCTCCTTCGCAACCTCCCATTCGCCATCGTCCTTCACCTCCGCGCGCTCGAGCTGCACCTCCGCGATATTCTTTGCTCTGTGCGCATTTTGCATGAATTTTAAGCTCAGCGTACTCGTGCTGAGCGTTTTGGCCGCCATGATGGCTGGAAACAGAAAACGGGATGGACGCAAAAGGCAGGTTCGAATGATTACGTGACCATGTTCTTGCATAACATGACACGCGCCTCGGCCCGTGATCCGCAACTCAAACTCCTACCACGATGTTCTCAGGCCTCTAGGACGGATTATACGAGGAAAACCATGGGGGCAACGACTCAAGAACCTCTCGAAAGACAAGTCGTCTGGACGACACAAAACCATGATCCATCGAATCCTCTTCAAGTCGCAAAAAGAAGAAGCAAGCCATCGCAAGCCTTCAAGAATATCCGATTCGATCCGTGCCATGATACATGTAGGTGAGTACTAAAGGCCTTAGGCAGCGTGTCGTTCTCGGGGCCATTTTTACCAGTAACTTTGAGTCCTATGCCACCTCGCTTCCTATTTCTTCTGCGCCTGCAGTCTCACACAGGTGCGTCTCGTTGGATCGACGTATTTATGCTTGACGCGGCTCAGCTATATATTGTTTCATTGGATCACTGGGTGAATCTGACTTACTGAAAATCCTTGCAAGGCATCTGATTGCGTAGTTTTCTGACCGGTCATTTGCCAGATGAAAAAACCCTTATTCTCAAATCGCTGAATACTGGTGAGCACCGTCCTCGAAGTCCAATCGAACGATTGCAAGAAATGAACCGTTTACCGAAATCTGGCCAGTTGCATGGCCATGAACAACTTGAAGTGCAAATCCGACGGAAACTGGTCCAATTCGTTTAAATGCCTCAGCAACACGCCCGCACATGTATGACGACTCGTTTAATGCTTCCATGCGATGAGGGAGAGAAAAGATCAGAGACGTCATTTTATTTCTCCGAAATATTCGTTTTGCATACGTCTGAAATTCTCTGAATCTAGCTGAATGGATTTGCACCTAGATCTCGCCCACCCTAATCTCGATTGGTTTTTGAGACTCGATCGAGGACAAACGTCGGTTAACGTTGTCGGCTATTAGGATCACAGGCTAGCCGCGATTTGTAGGGACGGGGAAGATGCGATTTCCCACATCGGGTCCGTTTTTCCAACCGACCGCGTTCCCGAAGATTTACAAGGATCTTTGAGCCGTAAAATGGAAGAGCAAGTGGGTTGAATACTGTTGAATGACAACTACAGACTTTCTGATGGTGTTATGTTGAGCTTGCAGGGTTGAAAAGAACGCCAGGCCCGGGTCGAGATTGAACACACCCGGCCCGTTATCCGCCTATTTTTCGTCGGGAGTTGTTGGCTGCATGTTTACTCCGAGTCCACGCGCAACTGAATGATGTTCAGCAGTCCATCACGACAAAAGTGTGGGGGACCATGGGAACCCCTGCTCCGCGGAGGTATATTCAATGGGTTTGAAAACTTTGAATTGGCCGGGCCGGGGGTTTAAATTTTGGGGGTCAATTAAACGCTGTCCACTAACCTGGAGCCACTTGGCTGCTGGCACAATTAAATTTCACAGAATCTGTCAACGTTGAGCAGCGCTTAACGATGTTTAACGATAGGCTGAAGAAGGTGAATGATCCGGAGGTGGGTTCATTTAGCAGGGGCATCCCGAAAATGGCAGCACTCCAGTTGGGAACTGCCGGATATCGGTGCCTAAGCTGCCAGTCCTGTATCACGTCCACTGCCAGCGGTTTAACACCAGAACGAGTGCAGAAGACCGCGTCAAGTGCCGCCTCCGAGTTTAGCCTAGTCCAGCAAAGCGACCTCGCGTATCGTCGCCGCCGGCAGATACGTACGTGTCGCGAAAGATCTTCACATTCACATCATGCTCGATTGAAGCTTTCTGTTGATCGGAGAGATCTTCATGTCAATTTTGCACGCGTTCCGCCGCCGTTCCGGGGAACTTCGGGGAGGTAGTTGACATTTCACTCATGCAACACGCTCAGGGTAACAGCGAAGTAACAGGCACAGACAGCGCATGCATGCGGCCCTGACACGATGGGCGGATGGAAAGAAAGTTGTATCTTGGGATCCTCGGTCTTCGACAGCGGAAATCCGAGGCTGAGTGTGGTGGTGTTGGAAATGGATATCCCGAGATATCGGTGGTGTGGACCAGTGCTGGCCTGAATCCGAAGGTGGTGGAGCACGACCATATGTTTGTTTAATCTGCGGACCCGATGTTCGGAGTTTGCCGTGGCGTGTTGAAAAGCCAGGTACCTGGCGTCAGCGTCGGCAAAACGCGACCGCTTCAGCATCTTCAGTCTAGGTGGTTGAAGAATCGATGTAACGATGTTCATGGGCGGATCACGGCATCACAGTGCATCGCGCTCTGATTTGAACCACATCATCCAGGAACTCGAAGTTCAACTTCAACTTCTTTCTCGAGCTCCATCCTGCCACTACGCAAATTGACAATGTCAAGAAGAAATCCTTCTCGCGGCGGCTTCTCCGTTTCCAGCTCTCACGACGACTCGCGTGTTAGGAATCTTTCACTGTCCCATGCCCACTCCACTTCGCACAGCCGGCGGTTGGTAGGCAATGCCATTGGCCTGGGGCGAGATAGGATTATGCGCCGTCCGCTCGGTCGCGCCACAGCTCTGGGATTGGCTCTGCCCGCGAACATTCATATGTCTGCATGCAGACAATATACTGCCGAATTCAGAGAGACCTCGACGTCGAATTCACTAAGTACTTGGCGTGAGTGTGCGATGCCCACCGGTCGTGGAAAGGCGTGGCCTCTTAAAGTCTCCCCTCCCGCCTTTTACACTAACGAACCACTGGAGATGCCGGTACGGTACCGGTATCAACAAGGTATCAATCTCGGCATAAAATACCGCGACTTCCCGACATTCACATTAATTCATCGCCGAAGATCTTAGGGGTCCAACCCAAATCCAATCTCGGAAGCACTTCGCCCAGGTGGGAAGCAGGGTTGGATAATCGCGCCTGAATTCCTAATGGATTTGTCGGATAATGGATAATGGATATGACCATGACCCCGATTCACTCACAGTCGCCGTCTTCCGCGATAAGTAGGTACCCCATCCCGTAAGGAACACACGCGCAATCTGCAGACCGCATTTGTGCATGGCCCATTTGACTCTAACAGCGCCGGCGCGATCGTGTATATATATGCCGTCGGACTCGACTGAAGAAATTAAACGATTAGTGCTTGATCGGGGTTCAAACTTCGAACTCAACCACCGTCCCGACTCAGTTCCGCGCGGAGTTCAAAACCATTTGAAACTCCGAGTGAACCACCGCCGCACCGTCGTCATGATGCCGCCGGATTCACATAAATTCAAACTGTTGTGTGATGAGTCGGGGTTCAGAACCAAGTTTAATTCGAACGGAGTTCAAACCAAATTCGGACTCCGTCGATTTCGTTACAACCACCGCGGGCCGTCCATTAGATGCCCACACCCACCCCCACCCCCACGCCCACGTTGAATGCAGGAATTCGAAGGACCTGAAGCAACGTAACACCTTATTGTCTCGCCGCTGGATTTCAAGAAATTTCAAACCACCAATTGCTGTCACGGTGATAAGTTGGGGTTCAAAACCAAAACCAAATTTAATTCAAACTCAACCGCGGTGCGGAGTTTGAACCAAATTCGGACTCCGTCGATTGCGATTACAACCACCGCGGGCCGTCCATTAGATGCCCACCTCTCACCTCACCTCTTTTTAGCGCCCACGCCCACACCCACACCCACGTTAATTCCAGGAATTCGAAGTACTTACTTGAAGCAACGTAACACCTTATTGTCTTGAATCTGCCTGCATCCCGCCTCGTATCGCATCGTCATCGCGGGAGGCATCGCGGGAAGCATATGCAGCGCGGGAAGGATGCGCAGTAATGATTCGTGTAAGTGAGTGACTGCGTAAGGAGAAGGTGCGCGGGAGTGCGTACAATAAAGTATCGCAGGCCGCGCGCTGGGAAAGCAGGTCCAGGGTAGGTAGGTAGGTAGAGTTCAGCAAGTAAGACGAAATCCAATTCCATGGCCATGGCCCGCCCGAGTCAGCGTATCTCGAGGCTGTACCTGACCGCTGGAGCCTCTTCGCCCATTCGATTCGATTCGGCTTCCTCCCTCCCTCCCTCCCTTCCTTCCGCTGTCCGCGCTTGCGTTTGTGTCTGCGCTTGCCTTCCCGTCCTCACCACGCCCAGGGCGGCTACCATCCGTTGCTCGGCCCACCGTACGCGTCTCTTGGGAATTCGAATTCCTTCCTGCCTTCCGCAGAGTAATCCCCATTATATCAACGAGGGCCTGCCAAATCACATTAACGACGGCCCGCCAGTGTAATCGAATCATCGAAGAACGGAGACTCCGGCTGTTGCGGTGGAGCAGGCAGACAGGCGGGCAGGCAGGCAGGCAGGCACGGCGGTGGATCCCGATACCGCTTCTCTTCTCTTCTCAGATCTACCATCTTCTGCGTGCGTACGTGCGTGCGTGCGTGCGTCCCCGTACGTAGACTCGGGAGAAGCCTTGAAGCCCCCCCAAAGCAGGAACGGTTATCGATGAACGAGACGCAAGACGCAAGCATGCATGCGCCGGGCGGGTCCAGCTTCCAGCTTCCGCTGACGGCGGCGCAGTAGGATCATACCGTCGCTGGACCACAGAGGGAATTCCCTTCGATGGGTATGACGCAAGAATAATTTGAATCTGAGAAGCATTCATTCCATTCCGCAGGACTGCAGGAAGGAAGCAAGCAATTCGAGTCCCGTCCCGTCCCTGCCATGGCCATTGCGACCGTGAGGCCGGGAATTCCGAGTCCGCGGGCGAGCGGGCTTTTTTGTGGGCTGTGCGTGAGGGTGGGTGGCATATGCAGGAAAACCTTGGTGGCGAATCATTCATGACAGCCACCGACGACGTGGGGAGGGCGGACGGACGGACGAAGAGTGAGAGTTGCAATCGAATCGACCGACTGGTTGACTGGTTGCCTAACACGAGATCGAGATGCCATGGCTCCACCTTGGAAGGAAGGCGGAGTAGCAGCAGCACGGAGGACTGCCAGTGACAACGCAGTTGCGCGGAGGTTGGGCGGAGCGGTGACAGATAGATAGATCGCGACATGAGCCATAAGTTGGGGATAGCATAAATATAACATGAGCTCCTCCCGTCGACGGCTGCCTCTCAGATGCGGTGAG
This sequence comes from Mycena metata, assembly GCA_029378385.1. Classification (NCBI taxonomy): domain Eukaryota; kingdom Fungi; phylum Basidiomycota; class Agaricomycetes; order Agaricales; family Mycenaceae; genus Mycena; species Mycena metata. Next base: position 79,673 of record JARKIB010000425.1, on the reverse strand, counting down.
GGTGGCTGACTGGCATTCGACAGAAGCACTCAGTCAAGCATATGATATGACACTGGAATCAATAAATTGAATACCCGCACATAATTAAAATGACTGACCGACTGACTGACAAGGCACGGCGAGACAGGTCAAGTCAAAGGCTGGCAGTGTCGGGTCGGGGCTGACTCTTTCCGTGATGCGTGATCGTACGCGTTGGATGACGAGGTGCCGTACCCTGCTGCGCGCACCGTCGTGTAGTTGTGTTGCCGAGTGCCGTTTTTGCGGTGATACATTAGATACGGTTGAGTTGGCGAGCCCTGTGACGCAGGGTGGGGTGAATGTGTGCTGTCGCAGGGTAATAACAACAGCGGAAATGAATTTTGGAAGAGGGATTTTGATCATTAGACAGGACAGCAGCGAGACAGACAGACAGCGGGAAAAAAACATGGATGCGGAGACGCTGGCAATGGCGGTGGTCGGACGAGGGGCTCGAGCGTCGGGGAGGTGCCTGTGCAGAGAGCCAAGGAAAAAGCCGGGCATGCGTGGGTTCTTTCAGTAACGAAAAGTAGTAGTAAAAGGTCCGAAGAAGAGAACACATTTTTTTGGTTTGTGGTTGGAAGCTGATGTTATCACGTTATGCCGGATCCAGTAGCTGTGCGGTGGCGCGCGCCGAGAGTAGGCAAGGGCGAGGAAGACGGGTGGCGTTGTGGACAGAAGGAGATAGGGGTAGCCACCGACGGGGACGGTGCTGTGAGTTGAGCGTTTCTGTCAAGCCTCCTCCAGATCGGCCCACGTGGATCAATCTATCCATCAACAAACTTTTGTTTCCGTACACCGATTGGCGTCAAATTGCCAAATATGCCGTTGCCTCTGCACATTATGCAAATCACCCAATCCGTCCCACTCCCTATAAAGAATCCCGCACACCGTCCCGCGTCCTTTTCCCCCAGCCCCGATGCCCAGTTTCAACCTTCGCCCCGTTTCAGACCCATCTCCATCCCCGTCCCCCACTGCCTCCGCGTCCCCGTCTGACCGTAGTCCTGCTTACAAGGGCCCTACATCGCCCCCTCCCCCACCGCGATCCCGTCGTCCACTGTCCCCCAGCTCTCTCCGTGGTGCGTTGGTTCAATTGTTGAGAAACACAACTAAATCTGCACCCAGACGTCGACCTCACCCACATGCCCGATATGCCCCCACGACGATACCCCGCACCCCCCACAGGCCACGACCTTATGGCCATGTTCCCCCCCGCCGCACCCGACAACTTCTCGGAGATGATGCGCCCCGGTCCGACGAGCGGCTACTTCCAACGCCAGGAGCGCGCCTTCTTCGCCCAAGCCGGCAAGGAGATCGTCCGCGTCCGCGTCGACGTCGACCTGCAGCCTGACCCAGACACCCGCACCCCCAAAGCCCGCAGCGCCGCCCCCCACCGCTCGTGGCCGCCAGCCGCTGCTCCGCCCGGAAGCGCGCCGGGGACGGCGACGGCCTCGCCCGCGCAGCCCCCCGCGCAGCTCTACCCGCGCCCGACCCACGCGCGCGGCCCCTCTGTCCCCGCGACGCCCGTGTTCCCACCCGCACCGCACCCGCACCCCCAACCCCATGCTCAGCACCACGCACATCCCGCGCCGCCGCCCCAGCGGCCTTCGTCCGTGGGGCGGCGCACACCCGCGCCGGACGACCGCGACCGCGATACGGACGGCGACTACCGGCCAGACGACCCAGACGAGGCGTGGCGGCGCCCGATGCCGTACAACGAGCGGCGGCGCGCGGGGAAGCACACGCGGCGCGTCGTCGTGCGCAACTAGCCTTATTGTCTTTGCTTTTGTTCGATATCTTTTGGCGAGCACGCGCTCGGTGTTATTACTGCTATTCCATGTCTTCTCCGATGAGATCATCTTGGTGGGTCGTCCTTTCTTGCTTTGTTTGTGGAAACAAACTAACGCGCCCTACAGTGCATTTCTTGGTCCCTACATACATACCATTCACAGCCATAATGATACCATTCACCACATACACCACATAATCTCGCACTATAACTTAACTTATTCCATCTTTCTTTTTCTTTGAATCCATCCGTCCACACAATGCTGTACTGTGCTATTGTACTCTACGACTTCTTCACGCACCAATTCAAATTGAATTACCATTTTCGCGCCTGCCCATCGATAAGTAGCCCGGCTCGTCCGAATTGGATTTGGAAGGATTTGGATTTGGATTGGACTTTGATTACAGTTTTGTCCACGCCAAGTTCGGCGGCCATGCTTATTCCTATTGCCATTGCCAACCGAATGCAGGCCGCCGTAACCTCGCCGCACCCCACCTTCTTCTTCCTTCTTCTTTTGGTTCACACCCTCGAGTCGTCTCGCAGACGCCACCCACCCCACCCTGTCGCGCATGAGAATATTATTATTACTCAGACTCAGCACAGGTTTGCAGTTGCAGCGATGGGAACTTTTTTTCCCCTCCTTACGGCATGCAATCGGAATCGGAAATCCTAAATCAGGCACACGATCGATGGAGGGATGACGAAACAACGTTACTTTTTTCGATCGGGCGGAATCCGGATGATGATGCGTGCTTTGATGGGGCGCCGCTGATCATGATCGAGCGAGACCGGTACCCGATTTGGAGTTTTGGATTCCGTGGTTGATTTTCTGGAAGGGAAGGGAAGTTTCAAAAAAAGTACTGTAGTGGAGAGGGAGAGGCCGAGTGCCGGCACGATTTCTTGTTCCGAATTCGAAGAGGATTTTTTTTGAAGCGAGTGAGGCTCGGAGGCATTGAAGATGGATACCCAGCCAGCAGGCAGGCAGCGGCGCTGGTTGGCCACCGACCGACTGTCCGGCGTTGGCAACTTGCGACGGATTCGGGATATTTGGTGCAAACTTGATGCACCTTGAGGTAACCAACCAAGCCAAAGCCAAGCAAGGCAGTGAGTGGTGGAGATGCGAACCGCGGCCGCGTCCGTCCGTCGAGTTTGAACCTTTTCTTTTCGGTCGGTTGAAACCTTAAAACCTGTTGGCATAGCGCATTCGAGAATCCGTTTAAGGTTTTTTTTGGCCACATTCAGTCATTTCATAATGCCAGCAGCACCCTCAAGTCAATTATACAAAGATAGATAGATTGACCCATCGCCTCCTTATTCAGTAGCCTACTAGTTTGAACCCAAGGAAGCAAAAAGCTTATTTACCTTTGCCTCTGCGTTAGCATTTAATCAACTACTGTAAGTGCTGCCTGCTACGCTTCTACTTCTACTTACTCTGCTCTGCTCTGCTCCTGAATTAAGTTACCCTACCTTACTTACCTGAGGCTCGAGTTACTTACTGTACTTACCACACGACGTACATACGGCGTTCAAGCGTATGCCCCGGCTATTAGAATATCGCCGCGCACGCACACACGAGACAAGGTTACTTACTTACTTACTTAGTACGATTTTAAGATTTTTCGTCGTAGTAAACTGAGGAAGAAGGTTAGGTTGCAAGTAACTTGAAGGAGCTTGTACCACTTGACGGCAGACGGACCCCAAACCGATTCAACAGCGCTAGCGCCACGCCGATTATCCCTCTTCGCCGTTCAACCGTACTTCCTTCCCTCCAAGGATCTAAATTCCGACGCGGATCCCTCGCCGAGCCGTCCGGCAGGGCTTACTATGCACCGGCAGGAAAATTAACTTCCTTACTAAGTACGATATAAGTACCTTCAACCCGGGTACACAGCCGAGGGCCTACGTACGCCTTACGACAACCACACTCAACACGGAAAATCGGGCTCCATGCTGAGATCCACAGCGGCCGTAATAAGTAGAACTGTGCAATGATCAGATAGATATCTATCCATCCAAGGTGAATCCCGTACGCATTACCGAATCCCGTACGGCGTACGCCGTGGGTGAATGTTGATTTAGACGTAGCAGGCAATTTCCATACAAGGCTTAGGCTATAAAATTCGGGCGGGTGCACTCACAGCTGGGTGTTGCCTGGAGCGCAAATAACTTGCTTAATTAGCCAGCGCTGCAGCTGGGCGGGGAAGCAATTACGCTATATTGGCCGGGGGAAGCGCGCTGCCAGACTGCGTATGCGTATGCGTCGTGCGAAGAAGCAAGCTTGGTTGGTTGAGGCCCTTACATCGACTTTGAGATCCTAGCATGGAAGTGTCCGAAGCGAGTGTTAGGGTTGCGTTCCTGGGAGGGCCGCGGAGTTACGCCTTAAGTACTAATGAATGAATGGCATGGGTTCTTGTTAAGGATTTAGGCAGCGCTTTAAATGATCAGTCAATGCTAAAATGGACTATACAGCCTGATTGGCTGTAGGAAGCAGGCAGGCCTGGAGGCGTAGGGAAAAATAAAGGGCGCAGCGGTGTGAAGAGTGGATTTATCGGAGATTCCCTCGGGCAGTCTGCTTCCAAATCAGCGACGGAAACACCGGTGGGGACGAAGTGCGCACGATGTGGCACGGAAGACGGAAGACGGAACGGAAGCGGGGATCATAAGTCCGCTGATGAAAATGTTATGTGCTGTCGCGGGAGACGGAGACGGGAGATGCCATTGCTGTCAGGCCGAGGAAAGTTGTTGCTGTTAAGTAAGCCAAATTTAACTGGCTACGAGCTGTGAGCGGTAGATCCTATCAGGACCGGGGTGTAGATTATTTGCAGGATCTGGACTTGTTGTATTTTTTTTCTTGGATGTTGAACAAGAATGATTCGGATCGCAAAAAAACAAAGAAATGTCATCACGAGTTGGTGTCAACGCTGTCTCGATCGACTGAATCACGAGGAGTTGTCTACTGGTGCCAGCGGAGCACTGAGAGTGTCAATTTGTATTAAATATAGCCGCAATAATTGAACCCACGCGCGGGACCGCATTTGAGTGTAAAATTATTTGCGGGGGTGAGAATTGCTTGCTTGCTGGCCGTCCGGCTGGCGTCATGGTGTTCAAGATACTCGCCAGGGTATTTTTGCGAGAGAAGTGATATGGTATCGCCGCTGGGGGTAGCATCAGTGAAATTAGAATTCAAGCGCTCCAGGCCCGTTGCCGCATTGCCGTTCCTTCCGGGGGAGCAGCAGCAATCCGGAAAGGAAAAAAACCGAAAGAAGGTGGTGAGCTGTAATTTTGTGGATCACGCAGGTTTGCGGATTGGAAGCCGGTCGGCGTGATGCATCTACATCTGCCAGTGCATTAGTACTATTTATAGTTTCGTTACAAGTTTACAGTGAAGTTGTTTGAGGCGCATCTGTGCCTTGCTTCTGAATACATCCATCTGTGCGTCAGGTGCCAGGGAAGGAAACTTGAAGGGTGTTGAGATGTAAGGCAAGTAACTTGGTCGAGATGTTGAAAAATTGAAATCGGACAGACAGACTCGAAGATGACTCGGATGTCGGAATGGTGTTGCGTGTCCGGGCACGCTCGGCATCTATTTGAAAAGTCTAAATTTGTACGACGCTGCAGAAAAGTTGACAAAGCCGCGGTAAGCTGAGGGCTTGCAAATTTGTGCCGATGGGCATCGGCATCGGCATCAATGGGTACCATCGCCGGCCTCAGCACGCATCATCGGCACAACTCATGCGAGTTATCATTCGGTCAGTTTGCATAAAAGGCACTACCGCAAGTGCTGAATGCGCTCACAGCCGCCTCTCAACCCACCAACAATATATTAATATTCAATTGAATATCACTGCGTTCCACGATCGTCTGCAGCTAGTTAGGTGCAGGCATCTACACAGACGATCTATGTGTAGCTGTATTCACAGCTATGCGCAGGTCAGCATAGGTCTCTACACTTGACATATACCCGGCTGCAGACCGATAGTAGACAGCTACACTTACCTAGGAACACCAAGCGTAGTCGCCTATAGCTACACAGCTCCGTAAATAGCTGCGAAGAGGACTGTGCGTAGTCGGCTAAACAGAGGCCGTCTAGTCATCCACGCTCACCTACGCAGATCCGTAAATAGCTGCGCACAATAAGTTTAGGAGACTTCGGAACGCAGTGTATGTCGGTCCGACAGCCGAGCGCGTGTTGAATTCGGTGGAAGTGAGTATTTAGACTTGAGGATTCAGATGTATTTAAGATTCAAGGTCTCAACTCGTATTGTAATGAGTTGATGGCCTTAAACCACACGAAGGTTAACCGACGGAAAACCGGTATTGAGTTGGAACCAGAAAGTAATGAACATTGTCGGAACAAAGGCGAGATAGAGAGTCAGTTCGTTCATTCAGCTGGTAGGGCCCAGTGGGATGAAGTGATTGAAGACTCCAGCATGACGAAAGTGACCTCATGAGCCGTTCGTTGGCTGAGATCCTAGAAAGACGAATGTACCCGGGACGAGGCCCGAAGTCACCCCAATACACTTGAAGTATTTTAGACTTCGAGGGTTGAGTAAGAGCGGACCATCTTTCGCCGCCGGGATAGATCTGTAACTCAGGGGTGAACAGAGACTCAGATTCGGTAGTCAAGTGGTTCTGATGAAAGGGGGTTTCGCCGACGGTCAGAACGTCTTGATCAGATGAAATTGTCAATACCGTCGAAATGCGCCAAGTAAGTGTTGGACACAGGTACGTGCCAGTGCAGCAAGAAGGAATTGGAAGCAATGCTGTGATAAGGTGGGCGTCCGAGGCTCCTCAGAAAGGAAGGAACCATGGCGCCAAGTCCGCTCTTTGTCTATGGACACTCGAGCAAGCCGAGCGGCTCTGGCAGGGGATGAGAGTGTTCGGGGTTTGTGGGATACGTGAACGGTGTGCGGTCCGGCAGGTGTTCGAAAGTTCAAAGGAGTAGGCGGTCTAATTATATAAGGAAGGAGGGCCTATACCCTCGGCGAGTGTGAGAGTTGAACCTCATCGAGATTCGGGATTCGGGACAAGGAAACATGTTTGTTGACTTCGGTTAGAGAAGAAACCTCGTTTGGTATGAGCCTTGAAGCCATATTGGAGCTGTTTAGACGGGGATCTGACATGACCATTTAATCGGAAGGACGAGGGTGGTTCCAGAGAGAGCCTTGAGTTATGTTGTGATGAAATCGTTCCTAGTCGGGGGGTCGAAAGATCGCAAACAAGATATTTTTGATTATGTTGGGCTAGTGCACTGATTAGTGATGTGGCAGCCTTGAGCTGCAGTTAACTAGGAATTCAGCACGGAATTAGGCCCGACCGTAGGGACCGGGGTTCCGAGTTGCACTTGTGTTTTGATAGAAACTTGAACCGTGGGAATTGTTCTTAATGGGCCGGCCCGGCTGAGCACAACACCATAATATTTCACGAAAAAGGTTCTATACGATTCACCTTGCATTATTTTCTGTGTCTCTAGATGGCAAACAATGACTCGAGTAAATTCATTCATATACACCCACTGGCGGAAAACGAAAACGATATGCTCAGGCGGCCTCATGAGTCACACCGCCTATCTTCAATCTCCCAAATACCCCAAATGCCATATTTGCCCTGTGTACGCAATTATTCAAGGTAAAATTGGCCCAAGGCTCGAAATGAACAACATACCCAATCCTCGCACACGTCAGGGCTGTCGAAATGGAGACCCGAGAAGTGTGCGGATGTGGTGGAGCACATGCTGCGCCAGTCGTCGCCAGGCTGCAGATTTTCGAGGTGGGATTCGATGCGCTGTTCGTAGGCATATTCAGAGAATATTGTAACAAAAACCGACGCGGCACGTACTCTTCTACCGGATCCTGGGGAGGTGCATCCCTGAAGATTTCATGTTCAGTTATTGTGGGTAGCGGTCGTCTCTGGACATGAAACTTTCCTTATCCTTGAAATTATCAAAATGGGTTGCACAGGTGGGCTCCGAATGATTGATGACCCAGTGTCCAATGACACCGCCGCATCCCTAGAAGCGCTAGTGAGCGCCGTTCTCGCAATCAAATAAAATATCCCACTCTGTCCTCGCACTGATTGGGGTTGGGTATCCGTATACCGCGGATTTCGACCGCCGTCTCAGTGCACGCGGTAACAGGATCGTACTCACGAGGGACGTTGGCAATGCGTGCTGTATAACCCCGCATGCCATGCTGCATACAGTGCTGGTCTGCTTTGAGCTCGTCCCAAGCGAACCCCGCGCGAATACGCTCCTTCTCCGCCCGCCGATTCCTTTCCTCCTCGTGCCTCTCCTCCTCACGTTCCTTCATCCACTGCTCTTGATCATGTAACACCTGCTCCCGCATCGCAATGATCTCGGCGCGCTCGCGCTCCCAGTGACAGCCCCGACGAATCGCTTCGTGGTCTGCGAGCTCGCCACTCCACCCCTGCCGTATCTTCTCGTGGGCTCGCATTTCCGCATCCCATTCACGGCGTATCCGATCGCGGGTTGCAGGATCCAAAGCAGCGCCTTGGTCCAATGCGTCGCACACACGTGAGACTAGCAAGTAAGTAGACGAAGAACATAATCGATATCAGAGCAAGGGTCCTGTAGCCCCCCGTTGTCTGCTGCTTGTGCGCGAGATTCTGTTGCTGGGGCAGAAGTGGAGTTTGCTCGCTAGTGAGATGTGAGACGGAGAGCTGAAGGATTGGGATCAAGGACACTTGCACTGAGGGCGGCCAAGCATCGGCGCTACGTGGGTGGGCGCTAGTAGGTCCCCATTGAGGCTGGGATACAAGCGCCGTGAAGCTTTAATTCGCCCGTGTTAGTCAATCGTTATCCAGAAAGGTTTGAGGGAGATACATGACAATATTTGGTGCAACGAGATGGTCATTGAATCTCGGGCATCTCGGGCAACCCGCCAACAATGCCTCAGGTACCATTTAAAAGAAGTAACCAAGTCATTAATATCCATACACCGTGAAGCACGCAACTTATCGCTCGATTGGTTCAATAGCGTCCTTGCGGAGAAAAATCAAAGGCAGCAAATCATTGCCATACTAATATCGAACCACGACGATCCTGCCTAGTACCTCACCTTGAGCTCCTTGGTCGCCCTGTCGGATAAAAATCTTCAGCTTCTCACCCTTTGCCTACAGATCAACTACAGATGCCCTTCGATCTCTGCAGGTCGATTTCCCATCCCACCGTTAGTCTACTGAAACCAACGGATGCAAATGATCTCATCAATGTGGGATGAGATGGCCGCTATTTTTGCGCTGAAGGAAGCGGTTTTGGACGAAACGGGACTTGAAGCGCCACTTTGTGGAAGAAACAAAATGCTGCCGCGATCGGTTGGAACATTTGCCTAAAATCGAACCGCCAACAATCCGGCCAACATCAAATCATCAACGCCATCAGCGCCATCAAGTCAACCACCCGAGCCAAAATACACACACAAACAAGTTTCCGTCCCAACTCCCATGTACCGCCCCAACAGGGATATCTCAATTCTTTCAGCTCAAGTGGTATCGAAAGGGGGGGTGTCATGTTGGGTACGGACACTAGATCAGCGCTCAGCGCTCAACATCTGCCCTTACAATTTCTTCCCCAGAAATACCGTGTCAAAGTGCGCCTTTATCTCATGCATACGTTAGCAACTCGTCAAATGGTACAACTGAATCTATAGTGGCTGAGCCTTGATGAAGAGTCGTGAGCTACCCTCGCAATGTGGCTCAGGCATCGTGTACTAAACTTCCGCCTAGCTGGAAACCCATTTCGCATTTCTTCGGGTCGGGAACACTTCTGGAAGTCGACGCGTTCTGGACGCGTGTAGGCCTGGTGGACTGGCGAAGCGCTGAGACGCTGAAAGTCGGACAAGAGGCGCGACCGCAAACCTGTATGTCACATTTACTCGCGTACCATCTCCAATCGATCCAGCTTCTTTCCAGCAGACACGCCCTCTCGTAGCGCGGCGACCTCCCAAAGACCGCCGCTGCTCCCCTTAGAGCTCTGGGCTCTTATTGCGGAGCAAGCACCTCGTGCGACCCTTATGCACTTTTGTGCCACCGCACGGGAAGAATATTTGTATATGATGCCCATACTCTACCGGAGCATCATCCAGGGCGTAGGGACAAAAGACATGCGACCTCTCGCAAAGCTCTTATTTACTCTGGGGTCTACCATGGACCGCCGCAATCTCGGCCCGCACCCCGCCATTTTGGTTCGGGAACTGCGCCTCCACTGTGTCTGGAAAATGCCGGGTGAGCTCAAAGGGGCACTGCAGAGGGCACTGTGCTGCACAGCGGACTATGCCCCGGACGGCAAGTCCCAATTGCGGGTGTTCCACCTGGATACAGATAGGACCACCGTTCCCCTCATGCTCAACAAGCGGGCGGCATTCGAAAACCTGACCGAGTTATCGGTTGTTCGGTCGGGTTCGGATACATCGCAGTTTGAGGTTAGGCGAGATAACGCTCCCGAAATGTGTTATTGACCCCCCTCTTGGGTCTAGTTTCTCCTGATTCCGGGGCTCAAGTCTCTCGCATACAAGGATCAAACTCTCTTCAACCGCGGTATGTCGATTGTGTGCGCGCATCCTGAGTCTGAATCTGATTCGTTTCATGCAGGGGAACCGACCATGAGCCGGTTTTGCAGATCCTTAGAGCTTCTCCCGACCGTATCACCAGACCTAACCGTCCTCAAGGTGGATATATCGTGGGCCGGCCCTCAGATCCCCCTATTGGAACAGACAGTCAATTCCCTCCGTTTGGCGTGCCTTGAAGTCGCGAGCATCCAGGTCTTCTTACGGGATGATATCCCGGGGCCTACTTTCAACGCGTTCCTCGAGGCACACCCCACCCTCTACGAAGTGTCGGTTGTTTTAGACAGTCGACCGTTGCGTGACAATGCGCTGCCCCTCCTCCGAGCATTCACCGGTCGTGCCGGTGATTTTCTCAAGGTTTGTGATGGTGCGCGGCCCATTCGCGACCTCGCCGTAACCCTTTTCCGTCGGAACTCTCACGAGGGACAAGCTTCCGAGCTCGGGCGCGCCGTTGTCGCGGCACTCACCAAGACGCCCAACTTGCATCGCTTAGCCATTGTCAATGGGTATGACGCCGTGTACGATGATTCGTCGGAAAGCGAAGGCAACGGGATCCATATGTATGGCCTGGATCGTAGCACAATTTGCGCCATTGCGAAAGCGTGTTCGCGGATCACACACCTAGAACTTCACCTGAAATCTACGGTTAGTAAAAATCCTAGATTACAAAACTGGTATTTACTTTCACCAAACTCATAGAAAAGAGCGGACGTGAAGGCACTCGCCAACCTTCATGAACTACAATGGCTCCGCGCCCACTTTTGGATGACCATTACCAATGAAGGCGGGCCAGCCAACGATATGTACGACGATGACTTCCTCGACACTAACGACAGCGAGGACGAAGATTATCATCGAAATGACCCTGCCTTGTCCCACGACGACCCTCGGAACCAACCAAGACGTTTACTTCGAGTCTTTCGACATCACGTCGATTTCCATCTGCTCCCGATGGTGGCATCAAAAGTGCTCGAGGTCGAAGTCATTGTCAAAGTTGTCGTGGTCAGAGAGGAGGATCCGGATCACTTTGATGCGGAACGAATAGAACTGTGTGAAGAGTTTTCATTCAGCACAGACGGGGTACAGTGCACCTGGAAGGAAAGTGTCTGACACTGTGACCATAGTTGAACAAACCCAAGTCGTCAGATGTAAAGGAAATCTCGGCTCCCCCAATTCACTGTTCATGCTCATGGCGCTCATCTTGACGCTCTTAGTATCCGTGTCGATCTATATTTTCTTCAGCCGAATCTTGTCCCTCACTGCTGAGTTGAGCAGACGCGATTGAGGAGCTAAACTGAATACATTTACATTTTACGGGAGTTCTGAGGAATAATCGCATGAACGATGCTACAAAAAAATTAATAGTGGGTTTTGATGTCCGAAACGGAGCTTGTCGGAGCTTGAAATTGTTTCGGCTCAGTCTGCCGAATCGGCCGTTGCCACTTTACAACTATCCACACTGAAATTCTCAAACGTTGCTCATACTCTGTCCTCAGTCTTTCTGCCAGTCTCAAGTTGTATCCTGTCGGAATACCGCCGCTCAATCCGCCGATTGCTGGTGATCCCAGCCGAAATTGGAGTCGCATCGTGCGATACCGTCGTCTTGACCCAGACGACTCGGAGGATATTGGACAACCTGGATGCTGGGGCGGATTGCGGCAATCTCAATCGGCGCCTATTGCTCTGGAACTATCACTATCCTTACCAGGGCTCGACGTCCTTCTTCGCCGCCGGAGGATCCGAGTCATCTCTCTTCTCACCTGCACGCTACCCTTCAAGCTCCGTCCCGCTTATTCCTAACAGCTTTCCTTCAAACTCCCTGGGTACTCAGTGCTCAGTGTAGCGAATTCCTCGGGGATTCTTGAAAACATCATCGGAATTGAATTGCTTAGGCAAACCAGCGCATCTTCAGCACAGCGAGGATTTATACGACCCGCAATAACAAAATGGCGCGCGTCCCTGGATTCGGGTTTCAAGCCCTAGGCGCCAAGTTATGTCCGCCGGTCTTTCTGGAAACGCTGGAGCCGTTTAATCTGTTCACCGTTGACGCACCTGCGACCTGGGTGAAAGTGCACCTGGAACCGCACCATCATCTGTCGGCTCATTGACTTTGAACCTGGCCGGTGTGCGCAAAAGTCGAGTGCCGGCATCTCAAGTTAACATATGCACCAGGCAGACGGACTCCAAGCTTCCCTGCGTTCTCCTTATCTCTGAGATCCGGGACGCCGATCAGCCAAAAACATGAGGTCCCGCAAGCTCTATACCCGCACGCTTCGCCTTCACCTAGCCTTCAGACCCCAGCATCAGAGCGGGCGCAATGGACCCCTGCCGTGCGGTATCGTCTCGGCTATTCTGTTTATATTTCTGACTGAATAGAGGCAAGTGCCTTGATATCCCTCCTCCCCGAGGCCGCCTGCTAAGTCCAGAGCTTGGGCATGACGGCAGTTTTGCTGTCAAGAACACCCTTCTGCCTTCCGGGAATCTGCAAAGAACCCAACACCCCAGAGACAGGAACTGTGGCGCCTGCCCGTCTCTCTGGCTTCTTCCATTCCTTGTCCTTCGGTGATTGAAGTCCGGAGTTCCCCAGAAACACAGGCGACGACATTTTTAAAACACTCGAAAGTTCGAATCTAAAAAAATCTGGTCGTATGATCCATCTAGAACACAAAGACCGATAATTAGGCCACGAAATTTTCGCCGTGTTGTACCAGCGTCTAGGCCTCCACGCAATCCCTCGGCACCCAATTGTTCAGGCTGTACTTCATCATTCTCATCTTGCATGTATCATTACAATGATTCCGACCCCCGCGCCCCGATGTGGATACTCGTGTGGCCTTCTCCTACCGTCTCGTCTCCATTTCCGTCCTCCGTTCCCAATTCTGTCCTTGTTCCTCCTCCATTCATTCAATCTCAATCTCAATCTCGCCTCATTAATCTCACCAATCGAATCCCACCAACACCAGCGCTGGAGTGCGACGATCTTTCTCCTTCCGCGCCGCCTAAGGAAGATTTACAGATCGCAGCCCTGGAGCACTGGAGTCCGAGTTCTAAGCGCCTCGGCGACCGCCTCTCCCCCGGCTCGTGGGACAGCTGTCTTACCCATCGACGGTGCAACTCCGTCACTGACACAGGACATGCACACAAGTACTGGGCTACGCGATTCGTCCATCGCGGTGTGCATCTGGTATCAGATTACATGCATGCGACAAGTGCGTTAGTCGGGCAACATCCTGACAGCGTGGCCAAGCACCCCTCGGGCCTATGTACCCACATTCGATTTCAATATCCAATCTTGTGATCCTGGGCTCTTCTTGACTCCTACCACTGCGTACCTGGTGGGTCCATCCGCGGCGCAGCAATGGCCGTGCTTCGATGGGACTCCACCACCATTTTCCGTCAAACTCCTGCTTCGCGACCTTTTGCCTGTCGTGCGACGCGCCACCGGCGCCCGACGCCTTCTCCATGCTTACCGAAACCTTACCTTGTCTCCGTCTCCGTCTGCGCATCTGCTGTCTGGTGTGCAGGCTTCTGTGGCGTCGAGCCCGCCGTTCTTTGTGTCCTTTTTCGGGTCTTCCTATCTGTAGCCTAATACGGATTCAAGTTGTCCATTCGTCCGAAGTCTCGGCCGCGCCCCAAGCCCGCGTAGCTTTGCCGATCGCGTGCCACCATCAACCCTGGACCACACGAACTGCCGTTCAAAATTTTCTTCTCTTCTGCTCATCGGCCAACGCGCAACTTTCATCTTCCGCTTCCTGCCAGCCAGCCAGCGCCGCCGGCCTTCAACTTACAAACAAACTCCTTACGAACGAGCAGAGCCTTTTGACCCCAACTCCTTACGAACGAGCGTTAACTCAGATCCCCGGCGTCCATACCTCGCCCGCTGGCTTCCCCCGGTGCTCAGCGTATGTAAACAAGTTGCCAGCACAGTGGACTTCCGGTCCAGACTCGCGCCAACGTTTTGTTCATTCTTACTATGCTTTGCCTTCGCCTTCGCCTTCGCTGCCTTGTGTTTAGACAACGACGTACCTAAATGAATGTACATAACCTCGACATAAAAATTATCTCTTCGCCTCGGAAGTCGGGCGACCGCGCAACGCAAAAGATGACCACCGCCGAAAGATACTTCGACCGAAGTAGCGCCGACTGGTCTGACCCTAGGTCCTAGCCACCCCAGGCCCACAGTTGTTATACTCCTCCACACTCCTGTTTTCACTACTCCACCCATTTGATTTAACGGCAGCACTTGCAATTTTCGCCTTCCCTCTCCTGCTACACCCAAAGAATACAAAAACCCATATATCGTACGTCTATGATACTACAAATCGCTCCTACACCGCACAATTAAATCTTTCTCCCTCCCTCCTCTCAATATCCAAGACTCCTCTTAGATGCGCTCCATGTGCAGGCTCGCCGCCCAACGCACTGGATAGCTACAACAATCATGACCCGCCCGCGACTCGCTCCTTCGCCCACTCCACGAAATCGTCGATGGTGGACGGCCACGCGGCCTCCATGTCGTATGTCTCGAACCGCGCGTCGATGGTGCGCACGAAGTCGAGGAACTGGCGAGGAGAGGCGTCAGTTGAGAGGGTGAAGAGGATAAGGGAGGGGGAGGGGGAAGGAGGATGGACGGGGGCGTGAATGGGTGGAAAGAATGAAAATAGGGAAGGGTAGGAAGCGGGGGACGGGGCAGGGGGATGAAGGAGACGATGGCGGTGGACGAGGAAGAATGAAGGGACCAGATGGGGGATGAAGGTCGGGGTAGTAAAAAGAAGGCACGGCATAAAAGTAAAGTATTCAGGGGTCGATAACGGCCCAGGTGTCCACGCAAAGGATTGCACGACGCCGCAAATACATCGATGCTCCCCCTTGTCTTCGCCTCCACATCCGCAGGCGCACTAAACACGCCCGAGCATGGTCAAAAGGCACTCCTTCCCTTTCCTCTGCCTCCGGCCAGGAATCTCCCCCAAAACGCAATTGCATTCGCGAGACACAAACGCGACTCACCATAACCCACGTATCCTTGCTAACCCCCTTCCCCCCGTGCGTCCCCAGAAACTCAAACCACCAGTCGACGTGCTCAGGCGCGAAACCGGCGGTGTGCTTGCCTAGTTAAAGGAAGGAATGGATCAGTAGGCGTCGTGCAGGGAAAATCGCAAGGAATTAAACAGCGATAGATATAAAAAGCGAAGAGGAACGTGCGAAGCGCGACATGTGCGTCCGAGCCGTCCTACCGGAGCCTGCGCGTTATGATCGACCGCGTTGTATCTAAGCCTGCGCGAATGGTCGCCGACTACGCACAACACAACACTCCCGTCGTGCACCGCTCGCGCCAACTCGCCAGCCCAGCCGGAGCAACGCATTCCAAGTCGCAGTCTCCACGACAATGCCACCAGGGCATCGCGACCATCGTCCGCACCGACTGGCCTTTCTCGAGCTAGTCCTGGTCGTCGTATCGACTAGAGTCAGCCCCAAGTACGACTAATGTCGTCCTTCCGACCTCCCCAATGCCCAATCGCGCCACCTCACCCAATCCCCGTCGAGTTGCAAATTGATCGGAGCCCACCAGTGCCACACAGAGGGAAGGAGAAACTCGAGCCTCCACATATTCGCTCGCGGCGCCCTCTCCATATCGGCATCGACATTAGCTCCAAGCAGAACGACCGTCCACAAGTGTTTCCTCTGCCACACTCGTGGTCGCAAGTCACCCGGCCGACGACAGCTGCCAGCTGCTCGTGTCTCCGCATTGACCACCGCCGTCGAAAGGATGACTCGCACACGATATCGACACGCCCCAGCAACAGCCGCGTCGACGAACGCTCTGGCCTCCCACCCCGCCCACGCAACAAACGACAGCCGTCCACCGATACCAATCCGGACGCCCGATTTCACAGCTTGCTCGCCCCCTGGACCATCATCGCCGCGTACAACGAACACCTCTCTCCCGCGGCGCCCTGGCTCTCGACGGAGCAAGCGACATCCGTCACGCCGTCCACATCCCCGTCCACACCCCCACCTTTCTTCACTCCCAACTCCTTCCCCTGCTCGTTGGGCTCCCGCCTTCACTTCCTCCCCCTTGCGTCTCGTCCGCCAAAAAAAAAAAAACAGCCCCGAGAAAACTCGAAGAAAAAACCTCAATGCAAAAGACGAGCACTTACCATTCATATCCACATCCCCGCTCCCATCCGTGGTCGTGTGCGATATCGCGCCGCCGCTCATCCCGTGCGGGAGGAGGAGCGCCCAGAAGGCTTGGGCGGTGTCGATGCCTGCAAAACGAGAAGCACGTTAATATTGTTTTGAGCGGGGAGGACACGAAGGAATAATTATGAATGAAAGGAAAATTAAAGATAGTCGGCAGCTGAACGCTCCCGTCCGCCGTCAAGGCGCGACAAATTCAAGCCGACGCGAGCCCTCAAATAGCATCCGCGCGCCACGATGCGATGCCCGTCGATTGTGACCCGGGGTACAGACAATCTCACCCGCCGCCAAAACAAAAAACCACAAAGACAAAAAATAGACAAGTTGGCGATACGACGCGACGCCCTGGATCATCAGCCTCCACCGTGACGAAACCCAGGGTCCCAATCGCATGCGCTCCCCTCTCCTCTCGACACAGGGCCGTCGGCTGTCTCAACAGCTTCGGCTCGGGAAGACATGCCCGAGAGACAGTCCGCGGAGGATGCGCATCCGACATATGTCCACCCTCCCGCACTATCCCCGCACACCAGCACCACCTCCGGCTACCAAAGGCAGCCCCTCATCACATCTGCCATCCAGGTCGACACCGCCTACGCCCGCTGGAAGAGAAGAAAAAAAACAGAGGAAAGAACAAGAACGAAAATAAAAGAAAGACGCGACTGGAGGGCCTCCCAGTCCGTAGACACAGACAGCGAGCGTCCCGGTCACGCGTTCTCCGTGTATTAGTATCAGAGCCCCACGCGATCTGCAATCTCCGCCTATGCATCAGGTCCGCGCGTCAATCCCCGCACCGCGCCCACACACGCCCACACACGCCTAAGAAAAAAAGATGCGTGTCGTCTGGTGTGCGCACAACCACTGACATCTGCGCGGATCGCGTAGGCGGCGAGTGGCCAATAGGTCCGCGCGTCAATCCCGGCACCGCGCCCACACACGCCCACACACGCCCACACACGCCCAAGGAAAAAAGATGCGTGTCGTCTGGTGTGCGCACAACCACTGACATCCGCGCGCGCCCCGACGATCTGGCCACTCGCCGCCTATGCGATCCGCGCGGTTGCTCGCGTTCTCGTCTCCCTCCTCCGCTGCCCTCCGATTCCGTATGCCACTCGACCAAAAAAAATCCTCTCCAATAGACTTCAAAGAACTTACCAATACTCCTCTGCCCCTCCGCCCGTGCAAACTCGAACGTGTGGTTGTACACCTTGGTGAAGTAGGCGGCGTCGGAGGCGAGCTTGGTACGCAAACGCGGGAGCGCGGCGGCCATGGTGGGGAGCGTGTCGGCGCTGTGCGTATTGTACAATATTCCATGTCGTATTTTTCGGAGGGAGGGTAGTTTGGAGAGGCGCAAGGAGAATACAAAAAGAAGGAAAGTCAAGCCGTCAGCGCGCCGCACAGCACTCGAAAGCCAGATAACGGGGTAAATGTGGAGGAAAATAAACACCCACCCAATAGCCTTCCATCCCTCCACCCACCCCGCCCGTCCCCACTCGCCGACGCGCGGCGACTTGAGCTCGTACGCGACCGCGAGGAGGACGACGTCCTCGGGGTTCACGCCGAGGTCCTCGCAGAGGCGGATGGTGCCGTCGACGGCGATGGAGTCGTCGGAGCTGTCTGGGTCTGCGGCGAAGTCAAAGATACCGTAGTCAGCCTTGATTATATGATGACAAAAACGCGGGATCGCATTCCGCAAAAGGGGCGGGGGCAACGTCGCAGTCCAACACGCGATGGACTCGGAGGGAAGAGAGCAAATGCAGATGAAGGAAAGCGGAATGAAAGCGTCGCGCACCCTTGTACTTGTCAAACACAGCATTAATCTTGCTCGTCGACGGCCCATGGGGTGTCCGGCCCGTATGTGCGGCAGGTGCGGGCGCGGCGAAGGCGGTGGGGTCGCCGTAGTAGGCGTCCACGGCGACGTCGACACGCTTGTACTTTTCGAGGAACTTTTTGGCGTCTTTTACTCTGCGGCACCACTTTCGTCAGCTCCAGTTCAAGTTCGATGGTAGAACAAGTGGGAGAGGGACTGACGAGGCACCAGTGACGCCGCAGAATTGCGCGATGTTCTCTTCCATTTTGCGGTCGACCATCTTGATCTCCTGCGGAGTGGTGTGCGTGTGTGCGGATAAGGGGGCAGGTGCAGGGGTCGCGCGGAACTGCCAGCAATCCAATCGCGTGTATCGTGTCGTATGATACCGAAATCCAATGAAATCCAAGGCAAAGTCGAGGGTTTTGAGGCAAAACGAGATGGAGTCAGATATAGAGTATTCAAGTCAGAAAGTGCCGAGTTCCGAGTCAGTTTTGTCCTATAAAAACACAGCGCAAGGTGACTGACAGCGATAGAGGGGCGGGAGTAGGAGCGGTAGAGGGCAACTGTGGCGAGGGCGAGGAGGGCGCAGGAGGGCCACACGAGTCCGGCGGGAGCGACGTCGGTGATGTGTGACAGGGATAACATTTGGTGTCACGAACCAACCTTGGCCCGAACCCCGATGACCGAACTTGTCGGCGATCGGAGAGGGTGAGGTGGCCGGCTTTCTTTTTCAGTCTGCAAACAAACGGGACCAGCCATCCTTTAATCTCTGTCGGTCTTCCAGAGTCTACTAGTCGGCGACGGGCGCGTTCAATAATTTTGTCTCGATACCGCCGGACGCCTCAAACTCGCCGACGCTGTCCTGTTCAAGCATGCCTATATCTTTCTTCGGATCCTCTGCGCGCCGCACAACCTTTTCTTTCAACATTTCGCCCCGATAATCTCTACCGTATGTGCCTGAATTCACATCTTCAAAACTAACCCCACAGTTCCCGCCCGCCTGTCCGCCTTCCGTAGACTGTTGTTCCAACTCCCGTATAGTTCAACCCGCTTGCCAGTGGGCTCGTGGTCTGTATGCTCCTTGACTGCACTCGAATGTCCCATATATTGAATTCCGAGGGTTGAATTTACTCCAGTGCCTAATCGCGTAAACGACTTTATGCAGGAGATCCCTGTTCGATTCGGGGTCAGGTCATGCAATTGTTGCAAAGTTTTACCCTTTTTTTTTGTTTGCATTCCTATTATCGTTGTCCTGAACGTCCCCTTCGTTGTTGCATTCAAACAGTGTGCTTAGAACGGTACTCGAATCAATGGTTCAGCCATCTAAATTAAATTCCACGCTGCATTGAATTTACTGCATTGCTCCTTCTCTTGCAACTATCTCCAGCCCCTAGTGCTCTTATCCCGTAGAAGGACACTGTCAACAAGACCTGATGATGTAACTGGTAACATTCCGGCTTACTTACACTGAGTTGAAAGTGAGTGATATAAGCAGGGGTTCCTGGTTCGATTCGGGGTCAGGTTATGAGTGGAAATTGACCTTTCTTTTTGCTTGTTTTTTCTCTTTGCTGCCTATTCAACGGTCGTGTCTCTTGATTTTTCGGAACTCGTCGAACTCCAGGGCCCGGGGTTGTTCGACTTTAATAAGTGTGTAGGTATCACTTCTGCGAGTCAAACACGAACTCGGCATTCTCGTCGACGATAGCTTTTCTAAATCTAAAATACGTCGTTTCAACACTTGTTGAAAGCTGGAAGAACGACAGAATCGGCGATCACCACATCAGTGACCCCATCACTGGGATTTTCGGCGATCGCGGCATGTTGAATCAAAACGCGGCATGTTGAAAACGTTTAAAATTTAGAACGAGTTTATGATCCAGGCAGGCGTGGAGCACGAGATTCAAAAGTAATGGGAATGTGCAACTAGGGGAGCATACTTTTGAGTGACTATGAAGTTGTTTCACGGACTTCGATAACGGTTCGATAGTTTCGCACACATCTCGACGCCATGAGAGCGGTATTTAAATTTCTACCTCGTTCGCAGCCCAATACTCGTCATACTTGTATCTAGAGTTTGAGATTGGTTTTAAATTGTCATCAGGCCACCGCCTGCAGCTCGTGCGCCGCCTCCTGACAAACCTCCTTCAGGACATCGCTCAGAACCTCAAAGTCAGCCAGCTGTAGAATCCGTGAGCGATAGGCCCCAAGCACATTGCTGAACGCACCTCGGTCCAAATCTGCGCGCTACACCGTGTCCACCACGTGTTGTTGTGGTAAAATGGGTATGTGCTGATCTTAGTCTTGCGGTTCGTCGGCGCGAGCAGCTTCTGGCTGAACAGGTCGTCGAGCGCATGTGAAGGCTGCACGCTCGGCGGGAACGGGATCTGCACGTTCACCTATGATTGAATTGTGTTAGGTACGCAGTCATTGGTAAGAGTACACGGAACAGACCATGTTGAGGGTGAATTCGCCGGTCTCGTCCATGACACGCGTACCCAAGAGCGAGGCGAGATGCGCGCCGCCGCGTACCGCCATGTTGTGGCAGTAGCTATTGATAGCATCCTCGCCGCCGAGCCACTCGCGAAACTCCAATGCTGGTGCAAAATGATCAACGACGCAGCCACAAAACGGGAAAAGAAGCTGTATACCGGCCGTAATGCTGAGAGGCGGCACAAAATTAATAGTACCATTCCCTGGGGAAAGTCAGCGGAGAATACGGCAAAAAACATGGATTACAGACAGTTGTACTGTTCGATGAAAGTCTCTTCAGGGAATGCGCGGTCCGCGGGTGATCTGTACACCTTGGAAGTGGGAAACGAAGACTTGACAATTCCTTGATTGCTAGATGCTAGGGTGAGACCACTATGGATCAAACATGAAATATACTCACCGTTCGGCGACGAACATGACTGCGGACGAACGCTGTGAGAACATCCATTTGTGGCAATTGGAGACCCAAAAATCAGGATTGGCCTTTCCAAGGTCGATGTTGGGTTCTTGTCCAATGGAATGCGCGCCGTCGATAAGACTGTAGACATCGAGCTCTTTGCAGACCTGCACCAGTGCTTGCCAAGGCAGCAAAGCACCAGGAATCGAGATGATAGAATCTATTATTGCGACCACTTTCTGACCTGGATGCCGGGGAAGGGATTGAAGGTGGGCTCGGTATCCAGCGACTATAGCCGCGTGCGACGTAGGCCACTGAATCACGAACGTCGACACGTCAGGGTGTCCGGGACAATCGTGCAGAAAGCGGACGAGGCCAGCTATCGCGTTGTATGTGGTGCTGCCTGGCTCGGTGTTATCCGGAGTGAAATGAATAAATGAACGGCCTGCGCACATGTAACGATAATATCGCCAGCGTTCCACTCGAATGAGCGCATGATGGTGCTGATACCGTGGGTTGCGTTCCGGACGAACACGATCTCGTTCATCTTTGCACCGACGAATTCCGCGATCTGCGCACGGCATTTTGTGATGAGCGCCGTCTGGTCAACTCGCACAAAAAGATCGGGGTTGGACTCGATGCGCAGGGTCAATTTATCGCATGCCGCAAGTACGGGGAGGGGCAGCGACCCGTAGCCCCCTGGTGTTTATTCGTGAGCTCATGCCACATTCAAAAATGGAGAGGACAAACCATGATTGAGATTTACATAGTCCGGATCGAAGGGGAAGTACTTGAGCATAGCATGACCGAAGGGCGGGGGGCCGCCATCGGATTCAAGCTGGGTCATTGTGGAACGAAGAGGGATCTTGAAGAGGGATCCGGCCTGGATCCGGCTTATAAGACCATATGAATCGGCATGTTTAGGCCGCCAGTCAATGACTCAACTTCACTGTCACTCAAGAGGACAAGAGGCCAACGGATCTTTATCTGCGCACACAGATTCGGCCTGTGTGCGCAGATAAAGATCCGTTGGTCTCTTGCAAGAGGACTCGAGATCGACTACGCACTGATCAACTTCCGTAATGGGTCATGTTATCTCGACCCGTTCCGACAACGTTCCGAGTCGGAATTTTCGTCAACGAAAAGGTGGTTTTGAGTGAGGAAAAGGGCAAGGGACCAAGGGTTGGGCTTAGGCTAACCCAGGAAACGATGTAGCTACCCAGCAATGAACGTTGTTGCATTTTGGACTTGTGCCGGAAGATTTGACAAATCACGATGAATAAGACAGAAACCATAGAACTACTCCTCTTGTCGCAATTTCTTCACTGAAAAGCCGTAAGGCGTTGGGATAGGGTAATACAGTCGTTAACCGGGAAGCGCAACAACACCACGTAGCGCAACATCGCCAAACAAACAGCTTACAAGCACGGCTGGACCGTCCTCGGACCGTATACCCCTGTTTTCGAGGTCGCTGAGCACGATAGGACACATCTAGAGGGTCAAAACATTTACGGCGACCCAGAAATACGAGTTTCATTGAGCAAATACGGGGAAAATGGTCAAATTTCAAGGTTTTTCAAGTCCTTTGACACCATCTGGTGGTGCCGCTGGGTTGAAAACTCCTGAGGACGTATTAGGCCATCGTACCACATGGCATAAAAAATATCTAGCCAAGCAACCCAAGTATAGCTCCATAACGAGCCATGTAAAACTGACCATCTGACAAGCACCAATTGCGGTGATGGCGCCCGAGTGCTAGAAGCTAGAAATCTACAACTCTGAGTGTGTAAAGATGTTTTTGGGGTTGGTAATAATGCTCATGAAATTTCTTGGCTGAAAATATGTACTGCATTGGCCTCAACTATTGACCATAACTTGTTGCGCTTCCACGTTATTTGGCCAAATTTGGCCTCCCGGAAAGATCGACGCCGTATGGGCC
Source organism: Mycena metata (assembly GCA_029378385.1). Lineage (NCBI taxonomy): Eukaryota > Fungi > Basidiomycota > Agaricomycetes > Agaricales > Mycenaceae > Mycena > Mycena metata. The sequence goes on along the minus strand of JARKIB010000425.1, from coordinate 56,456 downwards.
CGTCAAGTGCTCAAACCCCGAGAAGTAAATTGGAGGTTGGAATTCAGAACCTTATGAGTCACTTAGCCCTTTGGCGCGCGTAATTTGGTCCAGAAATGGACGAGATATAGGCGGCGCCAACTAAGTGTTGCGCTTCCCGGTTAGCGACTGTATATGCTTTTGAATTAATCCTAGAGGGCCTCCGGGCTGGAAAGTCGTCATACGCGTGACTTTAACCAAAATGTTGTCCTTTCCCCGTTCCTTCCAGGAAATCATCAACACCTTCCAAAGGTGTTCTGCTTGCAACGTCCCTGGATATTGCAGTCCCGCCTGTTAGGCGGACGATTGGAAGGTTCGTACTCAGTTCTCTTTAGGTAATAGGCCTAATAACGTCCTTCTCAAGGCCCGTAAATTTCCCCACAAAGTTTACTGCAAGAAGATCAAACCTTTTCTTAGCGCGGCGCTGGGAGCTAAGCTAGACTGGGATAACTTAGAAAAGTTTCGCCGGAGATTTGACCGGAATGCACTCACGGGGGGGAGACACCTCTTCAAGACATCGCCGATTGGTCCCGCGCGCGAAGGGCGGATGTGGAGGACTGGAATTTAGGTGAGTTTCGAACGACCCCCGTCTCTTTCTCACGGCTGATCTTGGGTTGATCTTGATTATACTCAAGGGTTGAAAATACAAATTTCGTGTTCTATTTACGTTGATTGTTGTACAGCGCTGTGTGCCGCGTCTTCCTACCGGGCTCTCAAAGTCGTGCCGAATAAAACCGCCAGCTCCTTGGGAGAGAGTGCTAAATGAGAGGGTCAATGTTAATTGCAACAACGTTTGCGGCATTACTTACCTCGGAAACTCTTTCCCTTCCCTTCCCCGAGGCTTCCATCGGCAAGGTTTTGCTGTAAGAGCCGAGATTACCTAGGCAAACACCACTTGATACAATGTGACGAACCTTTCTCTCCTGCAAAGCAAGAATGCGGTCCTCGACTATACAATAGTTAGGCCAGCTTGGTATTGAGTATATCACGGACCAGTATCAGCAATAACAACTCGGTGGATGAATACAGGCCGTGTTTGTCCCAACCTGTGGATGCTGGTGAACGAGATTCTGGGTGAGCGTGTGAAGTATAACCGGCAACGCCCCGCTGACCGGTCAAAAGCTTGGTTCTCGATGGCAGGAGACCAGCCAAGATCAAGGCAGATGAGATGATTGGCGCGAGTTAGGTTAAGGCCAGTTCCTGGAGAAAGTGTTGCTAAGAATCCCCTGCATCCTGCCAGACTCTCAAAGGTTGAACGTACCACCACACAGCAACGACAGCAACATCACAGGTTCCGTCCCATCTTCCTTCATAAATTGACGTACAGAATAGTCTCGTTGTCTCCGACTCATGTTACCTTGATATCTACATATCGAACAATTGAGCACGAAGAAGAAGTATCAGAATTGACGGCACCTTTGATAGGTGATTCCGGCCTTTTGGAGGTAGATGGCGGCAAACGAGAGTAGTGCAGTCCACTGCGACACGACTATTATCTGCGGCCAACGTTAAGAAACGACAAATGGAACCAGGATAGCCGACCTTCTGCCCTGAACCTTCCCCAAGAACTCGGGTGATACACTCCATCATAAACTGCAACAAGATACATCAGACCGGCGAAGATAAATTAATGAACGCACTATACCTTCATTTTGGTTGAAGGAGCCACAAAGTCACAATTCTCGTCGACGATATTAACATCGACGTCGATTTCGTCATCGTCACTGTCACTGTCACTGTCCTCCTCGTCCTCCTCTCCGCCGACCTTTTGCAACGCCTCCTCTGCTTCTATTTCTTCGAGCGCCTCCTCTTCCTTTCCGGTCAAAAAATCTGTCAGCCGAGTCTGGAGCGCCAGGTCATCTTGGGCATCGATATAACTTTTGACAAGAGCCGGATGCGAGCAGACTTGGCGCAGACGCAACAAAAGGGTGAGAACCTGTGTAATTTTTCTAGGTATTGGGCATTCAGTAAGCAAACCCCGGCAAGTATGCGTCCACGTACTTGTAGACCGACGCATTCCTAAGTAGGTGGTGGAAACTGTTCTGGGCGCTGAATTGAAGCTGAAGAGGTGGAGTGAGAAAGAAACGAACCCGATTGTGCCGCGATACATACCGCATCATATATCTGGCGTTCTTCCTTGGAGAATTCCAAACGTTCAATGACGACCGTCTTCTCGGGAAGTCTCAGCAAAGGCTTTCCACCCATAACAGTGCTTTTGAGACGACGGAGTAGAAACACATCGAGAATTTCCTGGAGTTTCTTGACGGCCAAAGTGGCTAATTTAATCAAGGTCACTATGAAGAAAAAGCAAGGGCGGCAAAGAAATTCACAATTTTTGGCTTCATGTTCGATAATGTGCCGTTTGAAAGTGTTGAAATCGTGCCAACAAGCAATCTTCAGGAATCGAATATACGCATAAAAATCCCCGAGGCGATTAATCATGGGGGTCCTGAGGGAACGTTAGACAGGAAATACAGGAAAGAAGAGGAGGAATACCCGGATAAACCCCACCGATACTGGCCGCGAAGGGCCACAGCGGACTTCGATCGCTCTGGGGTGAGTGTCAGAAAAAAAGGCAGCCAAGCTCGGAAAGGCTCCTACTACTGGAATAGTTTCGGATCCAATGAGCTTCGTCGAGAATGATGCGATAGAACTGGAATCCAGTGAGATTGACAGGACGAGATGTAACGATAACCAACGTACTTCCACATTGAAAAGCGGAGCTTTGTACGACGATAAATACATCAGCTATCTGAAGAGTGGTGTTGGGAAACGAACATTGCGGATCTTCGTGCTGTCGGACCAGAGTCTACCGGACATGTAAGAGCGTTGTACGGAATTCGGATATGGCAGCACAAACCCCATACGTGGTCAGAACGACATCGTACCGCAGCAGCGTCTTTGGGTTCTTCGGCTTGTCGGCACCTGAACTCTCCAAGTCAGTTATCGATATATTGAAGCAGCACTCGATGCTTACCATGATAGAGCAAACACTTCAGTCCATTAGGGCCTGTAACCTTGTCAATCTCCGCATCCCACTGCCCAACGGTTGCTAGTGGCGCGACGACCAACGTCGTTTTGCACCTCGGATTTTGAGATTGATTTTTGATCATTACGGCGATCCTGTGAGCGAATGAGGGAGCCGTCTGCGAGCCAATAGAAGTAAAACACACATTTGCATAGTCTATCCACCAGGGTCGAAGGAGTGAGAAACACATATTGCGCGGAGAAGCTGTTACCTTTCCCACTTCAAAGTCCTCAGCGTCGAAATCGATCAATAATTTAGGTGAACTCACAGCCCATCTCGTCGGCGAGGAACCCTCCCGAATAGGAAGATTTCTCCTGCTTCAGACAAGCCGCAACGCCCGTTACTTGATGCGGCATGAGAGCCACCTTCAATCCAGGCAGAAAACCCGAGTCAGGTGTCATCCCGAGGTTGAAGGTCGCCCGCTCCAGCGTGATCCCCTTGTTGAATCTTTCGCCACTTAAGGTCTGCACAAATGATTCGATGCTACAACCATTTCAATGTAAGAAAAGACAATGCAACGAAAAGAGAATGCAAACTCTTGGGGATCCGCAACAGGAGTGAGATCGTCTTCACGTTTGACCGACTCCAAATGTTCATAATAGGTTTTGTGTCGAACGGGTGAGATGTATGGCTGAGTCTGTAAGATAGTGTTTACTTCCGGGGTGGGGAAGTCCGAATCTTCATCGGCAGAATCGTCGTCGATTTCAACATAACGAGGTTTCGTGGGAGTCGCAGCCGGAGTTTTGGGCGTGCCAAGAGGGCCTCTAGTGCGCACAGGGCTTGGAGTTGGCGGTGTGGGAGCGCGGGACGGTAGCCCTAGAGATGCTCGAGGGCCGCGAATGGGCGTTGTAGGAAATGGTGGAACTTCGTGAGAGCTTGAAGAGGGCAGAGAAGCTCGAGGAGCGCGAGGATCGCGCACGGGATTCGACATGAGAGCAGGGTATGTGAAAGGCGAGGCGCTCTTTATAGGCGGCTTGCGCTTTGTTTCAAATAACAAAGATCGACAACCGGTCCGGGGCCGTTATCTTGGTGATCATGGAACAAAGACGTATTATACGCGTACGCGGAGGCTTTAGAAACATGCTCATGGTCTAGTCAAAGCGCTTGGATGTTTAAGCTTGATTTATCGCTTTGAACTTGCCGAGGACCCAACGAGGGTCGACTGCAAATCAAGTATTTTGCAAATGCCACTCGCACAGACTGGCACCAAAATTCTTGAGTAGGCCACGATGGTCCCGGGAGTTTCCAAGACCAAACTCGAACTCGGTTTCTCCCCAATAACGTGAGTCGAGCATATTTCTCGGGATCCTTCGCCTTGGGTGCCAGTGGCGAGCTCGAGGTGGTGGTCGAGAGGAGAAATTCGGCGTCAGTGGCAGTGCAAACGCGGGACACGTGACGGACACGGCTTGCCCTTGACCACACGCCCCCGGGATTGTGCTCGACATCATGTCCGCAGAAATGGTCACAGAGACGGGAATCTTGCTAGTTGCAAGGTATACTATTTTTACCGCGGTGGTTTGCACTAAATGCGACAACAGAGCTGCTATATTTTTCTCGTGTCGAAAGTATCTGCTGCGGAGCCTTTATTCGGACTTGCAAGATCTTTCTGGAGTTGACAATGCTTCAAACTCGATACCTATGCGAGACCCGCTTCCATCGCCCATTACACAAAGCGAAAGGGAGAAACCGCAGCGGAAGACTGAGGGAATGTACTCCACGCTCTGCAGCGACGTTTTTGCGGGGTGCTTCTCTGAAAGCTGCATGTTGTTCCTTCTCCTTATGCTGCAGGGCTTGAGTGTCTTGAGCTCCAGGTCGGTTGGCAAGGTTCTCCGAAAACTACGAAACGGTCATTGATTATTTTGTTTCCAGCACCCGCCTATTTAATTGGCGGCTCTCGCTGTTTCTTCTGCTGATGTGCATCCTCGTCCTCATTCCGTTTATCCTCAGTCTGCTCCTCACTATTGGTCCAGAATCAAGTAAGCGTGCTTTCCGTGTGCGAAATCTGTGAACTCATCCATTATTCCATATCCACCCACCAGGTCCGCGGTTGCGGTCTACTCTGCCTAGGCTATTCTTCAGTGCATTCTGCGTGGCTCTCTACCTCTTCGCGCTCTCTTACATCCCGCTCCCCGCATCCCTTTCCGCCTCCGACCAACTGACGGTGACTGCGACTCTCTCCCGACTGGTGGTCTTGGGCACCATCATCCTCGGTCTTCTCGCTGGGTTCGGCGCCGTCAGCAGCTCGTGGAATTTCATCCCGTCCAAGCAAACGATGTAGGACGCGCACCTATCGCTGATCGTCCTCTAACACGAACCACAGGACGGTGCCGACAGAGCAGGATGTAGTCAGTGCGCAATACGCGCTGTCGAGCGTCCGGGACCATCTTCAGCAAAGTCGAGAAGACGCGGCCAGACGAGCGGCTGCCCAGGTCAGTCTTTTGTGTTCCCATGACAAATCTAGGCTGATAGGACTCTTGTAGGCCCCGGAGGGCACCTGGATATCCCGCGTTATGCCCAGTCTCCGTGGCGATGAGAGTGCGTCATCGATATCGCCTTTGTCACCGAATTTCCAACGCTACGACTTGTAGACTTGCAAGAGCTCAAGGGACTCGAAGCCCTAGAGTACCAAATGACACGTAGCGTGGACGATCTGCGCCAACGCCGTGCCAGCGCCAAGTTTTCCAACACGTTCCGCGGTAAACTCGTCAACGTCGGCGGGAGACTCTTCAGCGTGTATTGTCTTCTCCGCTACTGTAGTGTGCGTATGATCTGTTTGTCTCGACCGCTGATCTGCTCATCTCCCTCCGTAGTGCGTCGTGAACATCTTCTTCCCGCCGGAAGGGTCGCCGTCGTCCACGACGAGCTACCCTGACGTAGTGACCCATGAACTCACGGAGCTCCTGGGTCAGGTATCCCCCCGGGTACAATTCGACGATGTGGCGCGTGCGACGCGGCACCTCAGCTTGGTGCTCGTCGGCGTCATCATCATGAGCAGCGTCCGGCTCGTACTGCGCGGCGTGACACGGGTAAGCCTTCCCATCTCGTCTATGGCCAGAAACTGACGACAAATCCTCAGGCTCTCCGTGTGACGAGCAGGAACCTCGGCGCCTCGCTCATGCTTCTTCTCCTAGCGCAGATCATGGTGTGTCTTCTCTTCACCTGTCCTCGTACCCGTGTCGCCCTGACCGCGCTCCCACAGGTAATCTATCTTCTCTCCACCATCGTCCAATTGCGCGCGTCCTTCCCCCCACCGCCGCCTGCGTCATTCTCCCCCTCGTCCTTCTCCTCCTCCACCGGTTCTCCCGACCCCGTCAACCTCTTCTCTACCATCCCCGACTTCACGGCCTTCAACTCCCTCTTCGACTGGGCGTTCTTCCTGTCGGCGAGCGTGTCGATGGCGGTGCGATGGGCAGCACTCAAGATTAGTGGGCCGAGGGACTATTGATCAACTATGGAGCATGTATCTGTACAATTATTTTGCAGCGCGCAGAGGTCGACGGACTAAAAGAACATTTGAATGAATCATCTAAAAACATCGCACAGAATCGTATACAAAACAACAAGCTGTACAACGCTTTCGCTCTTCTCTTTCTTCTCTTTCTTTTATTCCGACACCGAAAACACAAGGAGGGTAAGTAGTAGGGACGCAAGGAGCGGTGGGTACGCTGGCAGACAACGTTTACTTGAACTAGAGGTAGCGGGAAGATGCCACGTCAGCAATGCCCATGCAGGGAGGACGAAGATGAGACTCACGTTCTTGCCGTCGACCCACTTCTTGCCGTCAATCTCGAGGTCCCACGCGAGCGCAGCCTCGAAGAACGCCTTGTCCGCGTCCTTGCTCGTGTCCAGCCTGACGAAGCTGTAGGACTCCCAATCGGGCGCGACGTTGACGACGGGCTCGGCCTCCTGGCCCCTCAGGATGAGGGCGCCGGAGATGAGGGACGCGTTGGCGGCGCCGAGGACACCCATGGATCCGAAAAGGTATTTGCGGGAGGCCTCGAGACGGTTGAAGAAGCCGCCGATTTGGTTGTTGGACATGAAGGTCTGCGTGAGCTCTTCGGGGTACCTGAAGTCGACACGCCAGAGGGAGAAGCCCTCCTTGTCGAAGCTAAAAATCAAAAGAATAGTCGTCAGTCAATGCTCGCGATGAGGGCGGAATATAGGAGACGCACTGCTCGTAGAACCACTCGAGTGAGCCGCCGGCGCCGCGGGTCTCCTTGTTGGAATACGCGCGTTTCCAGTCCTCGAGGTTAAAGGTCGATTTTGGCAGGTCGTCGAGGGGGTTCTTGACCTTGGGCTCCTCAGGGATACCATTGTCGTCCTCGTCCTCGTCCTCAACCTTGGGCTTGGGCTTCTTCTCCGCTTTCGGGGCAGCGGGTGCAGGGGCTGCCTTGGGCTTGTCCTCCTTCTCCTTCTTGGGCGCGACGTAGACGGGCGCCTTCTCGACGACGGGGGTGGGGTCGAAGATGCCGGCGAAGGCGGGCTGGTGGATGAGGGTCTCCGTGTGGCGGACGAGGTTGGGGATGGTTTTGCGGGCGGCGGTGTCGATGTTGTTGCTCATTGCGCGCTGGACGAAGGCGGCGACGACGATGTCGGCGAGGGTGATGCGCTCGCCGACAAAAAACGTGCGTGTCGAGATGTGCTTCTCGAGGGTGTTCAGGGCGCGGGTTTGGCGCTCGAGGAAGGCGGTGTGGATCTGCGTTAAGTCAGGAATTTTGTTCCATTGGATGGAGTGGAAAGGGAAGCACGCACGGGTTTGCTGTAGGGAGACAGCAAACCGTTGACGAGGTATCGGATTTGCGTGGTGTTAACGTCAAGCTCGACGTCGGTGAGATGAACCCATTGGTCAATGAGGGCGGCGTCCTTCTGGTCGTGGCCTAGTAGACCCGAGTTGGGGGCGAGAGTGGCGACTGAAATTAAGTCAGAATGAGTCAAGAAACGAAAAATAAAAGGAAGAAAATAAAGTCCAGAGCAACGATTACGATCAGATTTTCAAGATCTCGACATGAATGTTAAGACAGGGATAACTGAAAATGTATATACTCTCATCTTGGAAATCGTGCTCTGGTCTGGCAGTATAAAGAGAGTAAAAGACGTACCGTATCGAGCGATGGCGAGACCCTCGAATACGAGGAAGCCATCCTTGCCCTCGAAAGCGGGGACCTTTCCGTGAGGGAACTTGCTGAGGAACTCGGGCTTTTTGTTGGTTTCAAAGTGCACGTAGTCCTGGGGGATGTCGACAGAAAGACCACCAAAGGCAGCGGTTGCCTTGATCTAGATTACGATGCACAATCGAGCCGATGCTGAAGGATTATGCAAGGAAACGCACGATTTTGGCAGTGACCTGTACTGGGGAGGTCGTCCAAAGGGTGCCAACCGACGGCATGGTGAGAGTAAGAGGAAGAGAGATGAAATTTTGTTTGTTAGCGACTCAGAGTCACTCGAGTCACGTTGCTTTAGGGCCGGTTGATGGTTATCGATTATCAATGAACACTTCTACAGTGAACACAGCTCTACGAGTAACATACAGCTCTGGTGAATTTTTTGTCGCCACCGATATGTACTGTATAGCTGTGGGCTACACAAAAATCGAGGGAAATTTACTTACGGCGGGCGAACGTAAGATAAGCTTCTATCTCGATGGCTTTCACTCTTACAAGCGTACTCTCCACGGCACTCTGAGCCCACTTTATCTGCTTCCATAAATCCCGGTTACGGATAATCTCGGATCGGTCGGAACTGCGTCCGAGTGGTGTCGCGTCTTCTCTTTCTTCCTGACTTCGACCTTCCCCTCGTCGATCTTCCTGTCGGCGACATTCTCCTGGTGGTTCAACGACAAAACTGTGGCCCTCAGCCTGTGGATTCTCTCGGACCAAGACGTCCGCACCCTTCCGACCAGGCAACTCCATTTAGCAGAGGTACACGGTCTATCAACCGGGGGGAAATTACAGTACTCAACGACGACAGCCAACAAAGCGAAGAGAACGCCTCACTGTGGACATCCTTCGCAGTTCATGACTTCAGACGGACTATACCCTGATTACCGGACACTAAGACTGTCTTTCCGATCTTCGTATCTCTGAGTCCGAGTCAGACTCCATGTTGCCGCCCCAGAGGCAATGGCGAACCAGATCAACGTCTACCACCGTCAATCTGAGTAGCCTGAGGTAGTGCACCCATGGCGCAGTAAGAATGCCGGGCTCCTCCTCCGCGCGCATGCTCTCCCATACTCCTCCGCCATATTATTTTAGGTCTCTTATTGGTGTTGCTGGTCGCGTACATTGTTGGCTACTACACTCAATCGCGTATGGTCGTGCGGCTCTAAAACACAATCAAGGCCGTTCGGAATACCTTAGACCACGCAATGGGCCAATGGCGGACTGCCCGAGGGACTGGGCGGAACTGAGACAGCTGGGGTATCAACTAACTCAGTACGTTGCACGGAGCCTTCATTTGTTTCACGCGCCATATAACTTGTATTTTACAGGGTTGAATTGTCGGTGCCTAGAATTCGGGGTCACCTGTTAGATATTTGTATTGGCAACCTGCAATGCAGAAGAAAAAAAAATCAAGGCCTCCGACTCGGAATATTCAAGGGAATGCAAGAAGGAGGTGAAGGACATGCAGACATCGGGCTTGGTGAGCAGGTTCATTATTGGGTGACTCGTCCTCAAAATAATTTCGTCAGCGTGTAATGGAGGCAGAACACGAGCACCAGTTACAGTAGCAGCCACAGGATGAGGGCCGCGTCCAACATCTTGAAGCAGCGTGGAAGCGACGGGAAAGTGGGTTGTAAGCTTAGTCGCAACCGACGAGGCACATCTTGAGAGCTTGAGATCCCGGCCGGCGTTATCGAATTCAACTTGTACTTATGATTGTGAGTATGATCCGCCTTCGAGGAGTTCTAGGTAACGGTCTTTGCGGAGTACTTCGACGACTGGGCCGTACATCCACTCCTTCCCGACCTCTCGGACCTCCTGCAAAAGGTCGAGTGGGTGCTCGCGAAGGATGATACATGAAATGGGGCGGTGGCTGAGCGGGTGACAATGGATGTGCAGAATGATTGTTATTTTTCGCGCTGCTGTTGGAGTGGGCGCTGTTGCTGGTGAGGGTAGTATTTTACCGTCGGATCAGCGCTTTGACTGCCGTTTCCCACGGTTCAACTTTTGTTTGAGACTGATAAACTTCGCTACAAAATACTATCAAAATAGCCCCGGTAGGCTGCAAATCAAGGGTTCTCCTCCTTTCATCACGGCTAAGCTTTCTCGTTTCAGAATCCATGAGTCTTCAAATTTGAAGAAAGTTTCATCAGATTTTGGCGATAGTCTCGGCGTTCAAAGGTCTGGTGTACGGGAGGAACTTGCCTGGTGTTGAGGAAGTAAACAGGGAGAATGGGTGGTGATATAACGGAGGCGGACAAAAGCTGGGTTGGTGGAAAACCGTCGCCCCAGATGCCCGAGTGCATGGTTCGAATCTGCCAGCTCGTCAGAAATGAAGCCAGGTGAAAATGAAGAAGTGAGAAACACACCATAGACTCGTCAGTATGAAGGAGAGTTACCCGGAAGCAGCTGCACTCTGAAACATATATATATCCCATCGATGAGGGGAGGGGCTATAAGCCGCTGCTAAGTATCGGAGGGGAACATAAACTAACCAAGGAGGGTTAGGTGTGTAGTCGCATCGTGGATAGTCGTGTTGGTGCAGAAAGAGGCAGCAACAAGCTGTACAACGCTTTCGCTCTTCTCTTTCTTTTATTCCGACACCGAAAGCACAAGAAGGGTAAGTAGTAGGTAGGTAGGGACGCAAGGAGCGGTAGATAAGTAATGGGTACGCTGGCAGACAACGTTTACTTGAACTAAAGGTGGGGGGAAGATGCCACGTCAGCAATGCCCATGCAGGGAGGACGAAGAGGGGACTCACGTTCTTGCCGTCGACCCACTTCTTGCCGTCAATCTCGAGGTCCCAGGCGAGCGCAGCCTCGAAGAACGCCTTGTCCGCGTCCTTGCTCGTGTCCAGCCTGACGAAGCTGTAGGACTCCCAATCGGGCGCGACGTTGACGACGGGCTCGGCCTCTTGGCCCCTCAGAATGAGGGCGCCGGAGATGAGAGACGCGTTGGCGGCGCCAAGAACACCCATGGATCCGAAAAGGTATTTGCGGGAGGCCTCGAGACGGTTGAAGAAGCCGCCGATTTGGTTGTTGGACATGAAGGTCTGCGTGAGCTCTTCGGGATACTTGAAGTCGACACGCCAGATGGAGAAGCCCTCCTTGTCGAAGCTAAAAATCAAAAGAATAGTTGGTAGTCGATGCTCGCGATGAGGGCGGAATACAGGAGACGCACTGCTCGTAGAACCACTCGAGCGAGCCGCCGGCGCCACGGGTCTCCTTGTTGGAGTACGCGCGTTTCCAGTCCTCGAGGTTAAAGGTCGATTTTGGCAGGTCGTCGAGGGGATTATTGACCTTGGGCTCCTCAGGGATACCATTGTCGTCCTCTTCGTCGTCCTCAACCTTGGGCTTGGGCTTCTTCTCCGCTTTCGGGGCAGCGGGTGCAGGGGCCGCCTTGGGCTTGTCCTCCTTCTCCTTCTTGGGGGCGACATAGACGGGCGCCTTCTCGATGACGGGGGTGGGGTCGAAGATGCCGGCGAAGGGGGGCTGGTTGAGGACGGTCTCCGAGTGGCGGACGAGGTTGGGGATAGTTTTGCGGGCGGCGGTGTCGATGTTGTTACTCATCGCGCGGTGGACGAATGCGGCGACGACGATGTCGGCGAGGGTGATGCGCTCGCCCACGAAAAACGTGCGTGTCGAGATGTGCTTTTCGAGGGTGTTCAAGGCGCGGGTTTGGCGCTCGAGGAAGGTGTTGTGTATCTGCGTCAAGTCAGTAAATTTGTACCGTGGGATGGAGTGAAATGAGGGAAGAACGCACGGGTTTGCTGTAGGGAGACAGTAAACCGGTGATGAGGTATCGGATTTGCGTAGTGTTAGCGTCAAGCTCAACTTCGGTGAGATGAACCCATTGGTCAATGAGGGCGGCGTCCTTCTGGTCGTGGCCTAGCAGACCCGAGTCGGGGGCGAGAGTGGCGACTGAAATTAAGTCAGAACGAGTCAAGAAACGAAAGTAAAAAGCAAGAAAATAAATAAGCCAGTTCAGAGCAACAATTAGATTTTCAAGATCTCGACATGAATGCTAAGACAGGGATAACTAAAAAATGGATATACTCTCATCTTGGAAAATCGTGCTCTGGTCTGCCAAGAGTAAAGAGTAAAACGTACTATATCGAGCGATGGGGATACCCTCGAACAAGAGGAAGCCATCCTTGCCCTGGAAAGCCGGGACCTTTCCGTGAGGGAATTTGCTGAGGAACTCGGGCTTCTTGTTGGTTTCAAAGTGCACGTAGTCCTGGGCAACGTCGACAGAGAGACCCCCAAAGGCAGCGGTTGCTTTGATCTAGATTAAGATGCGTAATCGAGGCGATGCTGCAGGATTACACAAGGAAACGTACGATTTTGGCAGTGAAGGTGCTCGTCCAAAGGGTGCCAACCGACGGCATGGTGAGAGTAAGAGGAATAGAGGAAATTTTGTTGGCGACTCCGAGTCAAAAGTCACTCGAGTCACGTTGCTGCTGTAGGGCAGGTTGATGGTGACCATCCGATGATCGATTCGTTCGACGTTTGAACTCCAATCGATATGGTTTGATGGAGGCAACAGGATCGCCGGAGAACGTTTGGATTGTCAGAAAACGGTCACTTTCGTCAAAACCAAATCAAAACTCTGAGGAACTTGAATTTTCTGGAAAAACTCCTCGCGCCGGACTGAGGCAAGGAAAACTCGAGAAGGTATATAACCGACCCAAGGTGGAGTCCGTGGACCCTTATGTCGCTTCTGTGTCCAAGCACCGCTCGCAACACCCGCGAAAAACGAAACGGGTCCAGCGAAGGCGACTGGCAGAATGAGCATTGAGCACCAAACTAAAGTCTATCAGAGGCTTGAAACGGTGAGGGGGATAGTGTCGCAGTAGGTCCTATAGCAGCGACTAGATTCGCCGAGTGTACTTTATTGCGAGAAGAGCAAGTTGAACATGACGGCAGAGCCGAGACGTGTGTGTGGCCATGTTTGGACGCAGGCCGTCGGTGATCTCGGAGACGTTCAATTTGAAGCTTGAACTTGAAGTCGCAGGAGAAGTATGAAAACGCACGCTTTCACAGCATGTCTGTGAATAAATCCCAAGGAGTAGTAAATAGCGTGCCGGTGTTCGGTGTTTGAAAAATCCATAAGCATCCTGATGGGCCCGGGGGCCGGTAGAGGGACCGAAGTGGAGGAGGATCGTTAGAAGGCAACTGGGAGGGCCATAGAGGACATGGGGTTCACACTGAGCTTTCATTGCTATTTTTGAAACTTTCTTTCTTGCGGATCGAACATCGCCGAGATCTATCTTTATAATGCTAGCGGTATAGGCTTTCGATCTCGCACTCAACCACCATTTCAGTTCAGAAGCTCTTGATTATTCACAGATGCAAAGCTGAAGCTGACCTTCGAATAGTACTCCTGATTTTTTCCCAAGGTCGGTTCAGAAACACGGGCATGACAAAATCAAAAGTCGATACAAGTACAAAGACTATTATTTACAGTGGGTAACAATTAATCCAAGCTATACCATAGGTCCAGAGGAAATTAGTTGCCGTGCCCATTGTTCCCGCCCTTGCCGCCGCCTTGACCGTTACCTCCACCTTGGCCTTTGCCTCCACCCTGGCCCTTTCCACCGCCTTGGCCTGGACCGCCGCCATTCCCGTTCCCGCCGCCTTGGCCTTTGCCTCCACCCTGCCCTTTTCCACCGCCTTGGCCTGGACCTCCACCCTGGCCCTTTCCACCACCTTGGCCTGGATCTCCCCCTTGGCCCGGACCTCCACCCTGCCCCTTTCCACCGCCTTGGCCTGGACCTCCACCCTGGCCTTTTCCACCACCTTGGCCTGGACCTCCACCCTGGCCTTTTCCGCCGCCTTGGCCAGGACCTCCGCCTTGGCCTGGACCTCCGCCCTCTCCGCCTCCGTTCCCGCCTTTCCCTCCGCCCTGTCCGTTCCCGCCCCCTTGTCCCTGGCCGCCTCCGTTACCCTTCCCTCCTCCTTGCCCGCCTTTGTTTCCGTTATCTCCCCCTTTGCCCCCATCCTGTCCATCGTCCCCTGCGCGAGGATAATGGCTCATCGGTGGGCAGCAGAGGTTGCCCTCGAGAGTATGGCCACTAGGGCATATCTGTTTCGGAGTGCATCGGCCTTTGATGCACGAGTTCTCGACGCGGCATGGACTGCAGCTCTGTAACAAAATCACGATCAGTGCTGTTGCATCTCTCGGAAGAGTATACCGACCTTCTTGTCGTCGACATCGCCAGCAAGGGTCGATGAAGAGAGCGCGAACAAGGCGACGAGCGCCGCGATCGTGGCTGGTGTGAAGCGCATTGGTGTTTGGTTGGAGTAGGAAGTGAGGAACTGAATTGCTGGCGACTTGGATGAAACTGGAGTGCCTTTATACTCAAGCCCCGCTCATTCTTGCGTACCCCGACAAAATGTCGGACACCCATCTCGTAGTCCTCGAATTAAGGGCACAAAAGTGTTAGAACGCGGCTTGAGCGCGTAACGAGCGCGCGTCCTGGTTCACTAGTTCGATTCATACCCACTAACGGCTTCAAAGGGCCATATTGGAAGTCGTACATATACATTCAACCTTGCAAAAACGGGAGACGCGGCAGTGGATTATTTTTGGTTTGAGGTCGACCACCAATTTTAGTACGTTAATTATATTCGAATCAACCAGGTCTGTACAGTTGGATACTAATGCCTCCTCCAATTTTACAAACACGCTGTTCCTAACCCAAAGTCCTCCAGACAAAACACTCTCTGAACCAGACAAAACAAACCATCCTCCATCAGATTTGCATACAGGAAGATTATGCGACTGCAAACATTACTCTACATTGTCATAGCTTCAAAAACAACTTAGTAGAATCCTGGTCGGATAGAATCGGTATCACTTTTGCGCATGAGAATCTCAACTGCTTCCACTTTTTAACATGAAGGAAGCGGGTGTCCGCGCGGCGCGCCTGAATAGTTTGAGATCCTAACCCACGGAGTGCCTCCATTGTCGCGGAGGGAGCTGAGCTGCCCTGGATATTCATTAAAGAAAGGGCAGCCGTGACATTTCTTCATTAACGGCAGGAATTCCTCGCTCCAAATATAGATGGTCGCGATTCTGCGCTTTGATTTATTTGCTTTCGTCATGACGCCGAGTTAATTAGGTAGGACGCGAGAGACACGATGACAGGCGAGCTCAGGTAAAGGTTACCGTCAGTCAGGACGAGGCAGAGATTTAGCCTCTCATAAACAGACGCTACAACGGTAAACTTGCACCTTGTTTGTTGTAGCGGAGATTAACAGTACGAATGCGTCGTGCCATCAGCTGGGCTGCCTTTCAGGTTCAACTTGCTTGCATGTACCGTGGGTTTTGAGCAGAAGTTGAAGAGTAACAGTTCCCTTCGGTTAGACGAGATCTGGGCGTGATATCGCATATTTGTGAACCTCATCGCACTGCTTGTCGTTCATTCTGTGTTAACCCCGTCGTCTTTTCTTCGCTCCGAGTACTAGTCTCGGAGTCGGCCGCACATTGTCGTCCATGGATGATTGGAGAGGAAGAAAAGCATCATGGATCGTGATTGTTGAATCTTCGTTCCCACGGTTCTGATCTCCGCCCAAAGGTGACGCGCGTCGCGCGTAGGGTCCGCCACATGTTTCGCGGCTTCCTTTCCTTGATTCCCCCTAGTTCCATCTCATCTAATTCCTAAAGGTATCCGCGCTCACTTCATTTTACTCTCGAAACACTGCCAACAAATGATATTCTGAGCATCACTTTTTGTCTCGGAATCCTTTGCCACATATAACACGCCGCGATCAGTCTTGGGCATCACCACTCGCTACCAGTTTTCCTCTCGCAGCTTTGGGTCCTTGGTTCAGAGCATTATCCGCCTATCTATCTGGTAGCCGGTGCGACGCTGATCCGCGCAGGTGGCAGTGTGCACCATCCTTCTTCCTTTCATCATCTCGAGAATTTTCTTGGTCTAGTTCGCCGAGATTTCTTGGAAATTTGGGCCCGGTTCTCCAACTGGTTCAGATTTCTCAGCAACGCCGGCGAAAATACGCCGCGTAACTGAATACAGGCGCGCGAGAAGCACTGCCTTCAAGCCTGCCAGTGCCTTTGGATCCGAAGCGCCTTTTACAATTTTCCATCCTCCATGGCTGGTTCGGAGAACCACTGGACCCTCCCTCTCACTCGCGGCCACCAGGTTAATTCGTACGATCTCGTCCCAGCAGACCCCGATCACGATCCTCTGCTCTTCCCCACCGAAAATGTCGGCCAACGACGCCCCAAGAACGAATTTATCCGCAAGCTTGTCCGTACTCGCCATCGGATTCAACGGCTCCCCCGTCCAATCGGTCTTCTGATCATTATACTACCGCCGTTGGCCACGGTGCTCGCCGTAATCATCTTCACGTACCACCGCTCCAACCCACCATCCCCCCTCGAGTCTCCCGAGGCTCCGTCAACACTGGAGCCTTTTCCTGCCATCGTCAAACTTGATTCTAACAACCCCGTCGACGCAGCACACCTCCACGTCGACACACTTTTCGCGCGCCAATCCGCCACCTACGCACGCGCCGCCGCCCGATATTCTCTCAAGACGGGCCGCGCGCCTCCCCGGGGCTACGATAAGTGGTTCGCCTTTGCGCAGGAGAACTCGTGCCTCATCGACGAGTATGACCAGATCCAGCGCGACTTTGCACCGTTCTACGACCTTGCAAAGGACGATCCGTTGTTCTTCCAGCGCCGGGTGGACATTGCGGCTGATGCTATGACGAAAAACTATGAAAGCTAACTGACGCATTCCAGGTCAAGCACCCCATAAGGGAAGCGGGCGGGCTTGTCGTTAAAGATGGTGAAGTGCACATGCCCCAAGGTGTCGACCTGCGGTATTGGGGCGGCGGGCCTACGACATTCAGCAAAGTGAGCACTCTGTTTCCAACCACATTTTCTTTTTTTTGAACATCAAACACCACTACTTTTAGTTCGCCCACCTCCTACCAGACATGACGTTCATCGTCAACGGCAAAGACCAGCCGCGCGTGGTGTTCGACTACCGCGAGCCGGGGAACGAGACACGCGACAGGGCGCTCTCCCTTACGGAGAATGGACACCCATTCGAGCTCGTGCCGCAGCCCACCACTGCCCAGTTCTTCCGAGAGCGACCGGGGTGCGAGGTTCTTCGCGGCGCGGACGGATTCGCGGACGTTGCGAACGACGATAGCGGATGTGCGTTGTTTTTGTTCACGATTTGTGTTGTATTCAACTGCGATATATAGTCTTCCTATCCAGCTCACCGGCATATTTTACTCTGGACTTGTACCCCGTGCTATCGGTGACGAAGGTCAGCCCGTGTTTCGCTGACATCGCGTTCCCCAGCGAGGTTCGGTTTCCGTCTTCTCCCTCCAACGATAACTACTAACTTAATGCAGTACCACTACCAACGCTCCTCGACCGCCCCGAAATTCGCGTACCCAGATAACATCCCCTGGAAAGACAAGAAGGCGCAAGCATGTCAGTGCTTCCCTGACTTCTGCACATCCCTCCACAGCCTAATCATTAATACAAATCATAGACTGGCGCGGCACAGCGACCGGCGGCCAAATCGTCCGCGCCAACTACCACAACTTCACACGGTTCAAGCTCGTCGATCTCAGCACCGCGCACCCCGACCTCGTCGACGCGAAGATCACGCACTTCGCGGACCTGCTGTGTCTCGCACAGGATGGGTGTGACCGGGCGAAGATCGTGCAGGAGTTTGGGATTGAGGGGGCGGGTGCGCCGCAGGAGGACGCGTACGGGTACAAGTACCTCCTGGACGTCGATGGGATGACGTACTCTGGGAGGTTTCTGGGGGTATTGAGAAGTGGGGGGTTGGTGTTTAACGTGGGTTGCGCGTTATCGAATTTAACTTATGAATTCTACTTATGATTATGATCCCAGGCAACGGTCTTCGAGGAGTACTTCAACGACTGGATCCGGCCGTACGAGCACTACATCCCCGTCCTCCCCGACCTCTCGGACCTCCTGCAGAAGGTCGAGTGGGCGCGCGCGCACGATGCCGAGGCAAGGATGATACAGGAAAGGGGGCGCGCGGTGGCGGAGCGGGTGATGACGGATGCGCAGAATGACTGTTATTTTTTCGCGCTGCTGTTGGAGTGGGCCCGGTTGCAGGAGATGGCGAGGAATGTGAGTGTGAGCCTAGGTTAGAGGAGAGGATTGTTTGGGAGTTGAAGTGTGGCTTTGGACGGAATTTTAGAATAGATACTTAGGGAACGTTCATTCGACGTCGACACAGTGAACCACATGTACTTAAGTCAGTGTTCGCCTAAAGGGTAAAGGCCTTTAGCGCTAAAGGCCTTTAAATTTTTGGGCCGAGAACTAAAGGCCTTTAGCTGTCATGTCATCACCATGAGTCACCCCAATTTTGAACTGCGAGACGACGAATATTGGGCAAGTCTCTGAGGCTATATACCATAAAGCTGGCTCTCACCGTGTGAGAAACACAAATTATTTGGTGGTGTAGGAATCAAGTAGGAACGATGGCTGTAAGCGCAGACCATCGGCAGTGGGCACCAGCGGAGGCGGATGAGACACTGATGTAACTGAGGACAAAGTTCTAGATGACAAGGGTACCTGTTGAGATAGACTGTGGGATCAAATTCCATGCTTGAAAGTAGTACTTCACTGGGTTGAGCGCGAATAAAGTTGGCGGTGTTGGACCGCGTGGGAAATTGATTAAAGGCCTTTAGCTACCCTTTAGCTAAAGGCCTTTAGAAATCTCAGACCCCCAATTAAAGGCCTTTAGGGCGAACACTGAATTTAGTCTTAAGTTCAACATTCCACCTTACTGTACATCCTCAGATGTGTCCGCGCATGCCGTGGTTCGTTCGGCGTTGCCTTAATTCCGTTCACTTCCTACGCGTTTTTCCATCGAATAAAGAGAAATAAAAAGTGAAAATTATACTCAAGGGGGAATCGGGATTCGGAAATTGGATGTAGGGTCGATAATTTTTTTTCAACCTTGACTGGACTCCCCCCCCTCCTTCTATATAGGGAAGGTGTTTCCCGCCCCTAGCGCCGGGCCGTTCTCCCCGGTCTTCCCGCCGCCTACCCAACCCGTCTCGGCCAACTGCTAACCACTCGATTTAAATGTCTGAAGTACATATTACCACCCACAACACTATATAAAGTGCTAGAAAGGCTTCGAGTAGACCTGCAGATTTTTTTGAGTGTATGCTGGGACCGCCGACAGAGCACCTTTGATTGAACTTGGCTAGAATGATTACTTCAACAGCTCCTGAGGTAAATGGGAAGTAGATTTATGTGTTTACCACTCACTAGTGAGTTTTCCATGCCTCTCCCAGCCTTTTTCCTCCCTCCCACAACTTATAGGGAGAAGTTTTTTTCGGCCCTCGGCCAGACCCCCCCCCCCCCCTCCCCACGTCCGAAATTTTAATCCTGATTCCCCTTTGATTATACTGCCAGGTTGGCGTGTGGTTGTATTGGTACCCCATCAATATCGGCCGTCCTCCAAACCACCACAATCTCCAACTTCATTTGAGCTGTGGTGTCCTCAAGGAACACGAAGTGTTCCAGTTGACTGAATCCATCTCCAAATAGCGAGCCGGGGCTCCTTCGGTCAAGAACTTGCTCTACAATTGCGGTGGCTTCCGGTCCTCGACGCATAAATTAAAACTGTGTGATTATGTTCTCACACTGGGCACAAAACAACCACATTTTTTGCTCGCATTCACCCCTGTTCTCCTCTCCAAATCCACTCAATCACTCGTTAACTGGCGGCCGATATCATTAGTCAATGTCCTGGCTCAAATCAAAGTCTAGCTTACCTGTGAAGCAGGAGCCGTCGGTGTTCAAAATACACCCAAGCGTACTATCCCCGCACTCGCCGCAAAACACTGTCGTGTTGAACCCGCAGTATCCGACACACATCGAATTTCCCGAGCAGCGGCCAGGGCATCCGGTGGGCGACTCGCAGCCGCAGGTTTGGCGCTCCATCAGACTTCCTACAGATTTCTTGAGCTCGCTTGAATGTGCTTGATCTTGCTTGAATTGGGCCATCAAGTGCGCAAGCTACAAGCAATCAAGCTAGGTTCGAATCCCCCACAAGTAAAAAAAAAGTTTTTTTCTGTGGAGTGCACGATTGTTTTGACGCAAATTGGAGCAACATTTTTTGCCAAAAATATTGGGTTCAAGCGGAAAAGCACATTCAAGGGCATTCCAGTGCCAAGAAATCTGTGAAAAGGCTGATGTCGGCGACCACCAGGGGATTTGCCGCCACGAGGGCGAATGCAGAGGCGAGCACGAAGGAGATGAGGTGTGTGGCGCGCATGGTGTGCTGTGAAAAAGTGCGAAGTGCTTGATTGAAATTTAACCGATGTAGGGCCTCTTATATATGTACGCCAGCCCAGAGTTCCGTCATCGACGCTGGAGCTTGGCGAATGTTTCGCGGCACCTCGGTCCCCGCGTTCTGACTGAAGAGAAACTAGAGCGAATGGAGCAAGGCCTTTTACGTAGGTCTGTTGTTTCATTTTGCGCGTTCGGACTGACTGGTTTCTTTGCAGGCGTAATTTTTCCCATTTTTCAACGACGCGGCCAGGATTCCCTAATATCCCGCACACCCTCATTATTGTGCCGTTCAGGTGTGTGCATTTTTTCCACTGTTGATATTACGCTTGCGCTTAGCACTGAATGAGTGGGGAAGGTTCGGCAGGTCTTTCCATCGGACCACTGGCAGGCTACGGGTAGTATGAGATGATTGCTCTCCCGCATTTGTATTACTTACCGTGGACAGGCCGCCAACGTTCTCGTTATCTGTTGACGCAACGAGAGTTCCATACCAAGTCGACACGCCCCGGGTCACTACGTCGTAAGGTAAATCGCCCGCACAAGACAAATTTTTGACCCTGAACCAGAGGGAACTGACGATTTTTTCCGGTCGCTTCACCCGCGGTTAATACATCCTCCTCATCCTCCTCCTCCTCCCTCTGTAGTTTCGCCAAAATAATCTTGAAGCAGTCACCCACACGGCCCGCACCGAAACGGCCTGGAAATGCGCCAAATCTGCACCTGGGCGATGATTTGTCGGCTAATTTTGGCAGCCAAACTCGCTCCGCAATCAACGTCCAGGAGCCCAAAAATCGTAAGGTAAATCAACCAGAATTTTGAACTTTTGGCGGAGCTGATTATGAGTGAGTGACCGGGGGCCTAAGTCGACACTCGAGACGCTCCCTGTCGTGAGGTTCTTCAAGGGCCATCATATCTTCCCAGATTGCATTTTCGGCCACTTTGAAGTTATCAATGAACAGGACAATTGACGCACGCACGCTTGTACCTCCACTGGCGTGGAACACAGCTCTACGAGTAACATAAAGCTCTGGTGAATATTTTGTCGCCACCGATGGTCCGATATACGCTGTGGCCTGCAAAAAAGTCTCAAGGAAACTTACTTATGGCGGGCGAACGTAAGATAAGCCACGAGAGGTTGGTGGGGTAACAAAAGCTGACATTGAGGTACGCACTTTCCCCTTTATTCGACCTTCGTTGGCGCTGACGGTGCTTCCTAGCGGCGGTAGAGGCTTGGATCAGTACACAGTGCGTAGATACTGTACTGTCAGAACGCGTCAGAAAAGTCAAGTAGGGCAGGTGAACAGGTAGCGTACGGTGAGTAGGTGGGTGAGTGCGCGAGCTAGCCAGGCTGGGCACTGAATGGGGCGGAGGTGCGGTCGTCGAGCCTGAGAAAGGACGCGTTTGGGCTTGAGTTAGGATTGGCAGAGAGATAGTGATAGGAGTAGTCGAAGGGAGCTGGCATGGGTGAAGCGGGGTGAAACGATGTCGGGTCGGGAGGCGGGGAGAGAGTTAAGATGGAGGTGGTCGTCGAAGGTGACGTTGCGATCCGCGCAAGTGGCAGTGCGCGCCATCATCCTTCTGTCTTCCTTCCATCATCTCAACATTTTCTTGGTCTGGTTCGCCGAGCTTTCCTGGGAAATTTGGGCCGGTTCTCCAGCGAGCCTCCGTCAACATTGGAGCCTTTTCTTGCCATCGTCAAACCTGATCCCAACAGCCCCGTCGACGCAGCACGCCTCCACGTCGACGCGCTTTTCGCGCGCCAATGCGGCACCTATGCACGCGCCGCCGCCCGATATTCACTCGAGACGGGCCGCGCGCCTCCGCGGGGCTACAATAAGTGGTTCGCTTTTGCGCAGGAGCACTCGTGCCTCATCGACGAGTACAACCAGATCCAGCGCGACTTTGCGCCGTTCTATAACGCGAGGTAAACTCTTACAAGCGTGCTCTCCGTCCACGGCACTCTGAGCCTATTTTCATAGGAATAGGAATCTTGGTTGCGGAAAATCTCGGATCTCAGGTGGCCTGTCACGTCTTCTCTTTCTTCCCAACTTCGACCTTCCCCTCGTCGCCTTGCTGCCGGGGACATGCTCCTGATGGTCCTGCGACAAAAACTGTTACCCTCAGTCTGTAAATCGCCTCCAACCCGCCCAAGACTCTCGCAACCTTTGGACCAGACAACTCCATTTAGCAGAGGTCGCAACAAACTATGGAAAACAATGGGAAAACACGGATAGCAAAGGATAGCAACAGGCAAGTTGAGAATGAAAAAGGGTCCGGGGTGTCACATTATCTAACGGCGACAGCCAACAAAGCAAAGAGAACACTTCACTGTGAAGATGCCTCCCACAGTTCATGCCTTCAGACGGACTACACCCTGATTACCAGACAGTAAGTCTCCCTTTCTGATTTTTGTATCTCCGACTCACATATGTTCAGGGAGAGCATCGACATTCCTCGGGCGGCGGCGGCGAAGCAGGCCAATATCTTCCACGTGACCTGAAAATTACGTCAAGAAATTAAAATAAAGTTCTTTGGAGGTAGCGCACCCATAAGCGCAGTAAGAATGCCGCGCTCCTCCTCCATGCGCATGTGTAACTGACGCTCGTGTTCGCCCTCCATAATACGCTGACCGAGATTATTTTGACGGCGAATATAATAATGAATCTGCTCACCAAGACCGACGTCTGTATGTCCTTCACCTCCTTGTTGCACTCCGTAATAGTCTTGAATATTCCTCGGAGGCCTTGGAAATATTCTTTCCACGTTCCAAGGCTGCCCATATCTAACAGTTGACCCCGAATTCTAGGCACCGACCCCTCAACCCTACAAAATGCAAGTTATATGGCGGGTTGAACAAATGAACGGCGCACAACGTACTGAGTTAGTTGATACCCCATCTCGGTCAATTTCGTCAAGTCCATCGGGCAGTTCGCCTTCGCGTGGTTTAAAGTATTTTGAAGGGTCTTGATTGTGTTTTCGAGCCGCAAGACCATACACGATGGAGTGTAGTAGCCAACAATGCATGCGACCAGCAACACCAGTAAAAGGCCCAAAATAATATAGCGGAGGGTGTTGCCCAGTACGGGAGATAGAAACCACAAGATGAGGGCCGCCTCGAACATTTTTGGAAGTAGCTTGGAAGTGGCGGGAAAGTGGGATCCGTTTGCAGATTCAAACGAGGCTGTGCAAGTGGCGGCATCACCACAGTCGAGGCTGTGCAAGTGGCCATCACCGCAGTGTCGATTGCATCAAAGGACTTGGCGTGCTCGGCAATCACCGTCAAGGCTTGGACCGTTGGACGCGACGCGCCAGCACCATCCAAGCGTGCTCCAGCCTCAGCGCAACTGGCTCAGCCTATCCAAGGCTTGCCTAGATCTTCCAAGTCCCTTACCAGCCTGCCCCAAGCCTTGCCTCCTCCAGCCCAGGTGGCATTTTTGTCCTCTGCCGGTTTTTTCACCTCTCAAATTCGACTCTCTGGGCAGAAAAACCGTGCTCTCTATCTATCAAGCGAGGTACGAGCTAAGTACTGATAGAGCGTCTGTCGAGAGAGACTACGTGCTCTCTGTCTGTACAACAATTCCTTACCCTTCTGAATGACTCAGGAATCCATCAACCTGGACTGCCGTATTACTCTTGCTTGTTTTATTTATCATGGTGCTGTGCCCTCTCTGCGGAAATGACTTGGCTCCGGGACGCGGGCTCTCTATTCACGTCGGAAAATGTGAAGGCAGGGATGCACTGCATTCTGCAGGTATCCCCAATAGCATAATATCTCGGATTCGAGGCCAACATGGTTCCACCTCGTTATGTTTCTGTTCAAATTTCGAGACGATCCCGCATTAACAGTAAGTGTTTAATTCGCATTCTTATTCCCATCGTCTCATGGGCACAGAATTTCTTGCCGACTTGAAAGCGCACCTCCTCGGCCGTCTTCTCGACATCCCTTACGGTGGCGATAAGACTCAATTCTCCCTGCAAGACATCGCCAACGTCGCCAGCGGGAGCACATCTATACCCACAAAATACTCTGTGTCAATTGCACGACCTACGAGACTCAACGGGATCAAGATACATTTGGATACCTCCGTCCACCTTGATTTTATGGAATTCTCCCGTGAAGAAGAGAACAATAATCTGCACCCGTATTGGTATGGCCGCATCCTTGGTATTTTTCATGCCGATGTGCGTCAAGTTGGACCCCGCTCCAAAAGGGAGGCCAGCTGCAACGGATGGAGTTTCTGTGGGTTCGTTGGTTTGGGCTGGATATTGACCATGTGGCTGGATGGGCAACTAAGCGGCTCAATCGCATCGGGTTTGTTGACGCGGACAACGGTCCCTTCGCTTTGATAAGTCTTGAGAGGTGTGCACCTCATTCCAGCATTCCACCATGGACGCACTGCCGAGCTGCTGGGTCCCTCTATTGCGCGGCATTTCGACGGCAACAATGATGAAGATTATCGCTACTATTATATGAACTCGTGAGTTTCTTGATCTTTGTTGCCGCTGGACCGTGGCAATTAAATTCATATTAGTTTTGTCGATCGGGACATGTTCATGAGCAATTCTCCAGATGCCGTAGGACGTCGTTCCGCGCAACCCACGGTTTTCACTCCCCCGGTTGATCCAGATGCGGTGGAGCAATGGGTGGATGCTGATGAAGACGAAGATGATCAATTCCCAGCGGATCCGGAACTTGACGATGGAGAACGCGGGCCAGATAGCGAGGAGGAGGAGGAGGGGAGAGTGTTGGACTCAGAGTCCGAGGACTTAGACGCGGAGGAAGAGGATGGGGAAGAGGATGATGTTGAAGAAAATGCAGCGGATGGCGGCACCGAGGCCACAGATGAAGGAATTACTGAATTTTTGGGTTATTCTGAGCCGTAGTATTATTTCTTGAATTTCAAGTCCCTGCACGGACAGATTTACCGTCGTAAATGCGCGCAATGAATAGTTGGTGACCGAATTTAATCGTGGGAATCAATGGCACGTGATCGCAATTTGGGCCTTAAAAGCCGAGGCGCGAAGGCCCGCTTCTTGTCCGCGACCACTACCATCACCATGCCCGACGGTGCTCCCACCCCATCGCCGCCGGTGTCTCTGCTCCTGGCTTGAACCTGTGACCGCCGCGAAGAGGAAATACGTTGAAGTTCTGGGTACGTTTGCTGCACAAGAAGACCGTGACGGGGCTAAGCGCGGTAAATTTTCGGCCTTGCAAGTGCACTTTGTGAAACGACCGGCCATTATACTCACCTGCAGCTTCTTCAGTGACGCAAAATCTTCCAAAGAGCAACTACAGTTCGCCGGAAATACCTCGTTCGCGCAGTTAATCCGTACCTCGACGTTGGCCTTGTCATTACCTACGGCGCGACACGAAACTGAATCCGCCCTGCGCGCCCGCCCCCGGTAACAGCATCGCAATTCCGCAGTCGTGTGTCATCCAAATCCTCGCTCACATCAACTCGGGGGAAGTTCGACGTTCAAACGGCACACGCAGACGCGTTCGATGCGATGCCGGCTTCAGCCCCGGGTGCCTCGACATTGTGAAGGAATTCTATCAAGATTCTAACAAGATACACTGGTCCAGTTTGGTTTCCCTCGTGCGTCATAGAAATCTCTGGCTCTTGGACTCATACTAACTTAATATCTTAGATTCGTTCGAGCGCACAGTCCGCGCGCCAGCAAGACACTAACGACTTGAAACATAACACCCACTACGTTCTTCCAGATCCCGATACCGGCACCCTTTCGCCCCCAGACGGCTAGTGTCCTCGACGGGCATCTCAACTACAAGGATTTTTTCAATGCCATAATGGAGCTCTTCACCGACCCCGACGGCGCCGAGTGGGCGAAGGAGCCTCTCGCTTGGTACCAAGAGTGAGATTTGGGTTTAACGATAGCTGACTTACGCTCGGTAGGCAAGTCTTTGGTCCGCACCACGCCCCGTCAAGAACGCCACCGCCGCCATCAAGGCTCAGCTGGCGAAACGGGCTGCGGCGACTTCGATTTACTGCTTCAAGTTTCCTCAATGTGCGCATTTCTCACTCCGTTAATGTGCTGTATGCTGACTACCCTCTCTAGTAATAATACTATAATGCTCGTCGAAGGTATGCCTCCTCCCTCTTCAACTGACTTCGTCTGGTTACAGATCCGTCGGCCCTAATCCGTCTGCGTACGCCGCTCATTCCCTTCTCGGATCTTCACTGACATCTTCTTCCTTTAGCTGAATTCATTGGTGACTTACTTCATACTTCTCATCCAGACCGCCTTCGAGTTCGTCCTTCCTGCCCAATCGCCTTGACCTTTTCCAAACTCAAGTAGGACATCTCTTGTTTCGCCCTCAAGACGCTTACTTACTCGTCCCTTTTAGGTTTCTCTTGCTCAATGGAAGTGAGTGGCATTGGATTTTGTCCGCACTTTGACTCAACTTCCTTGCAGTGAACTCTCGCAGCACCTGTATCGGTACGTTAAATTCAGTCTCCATGTTGTTCTCGCATTGATTACCACCTCGCAGTCGCCCACCGCGTTTGTACTCAACGTAAGTTGTCAGTCATCGCTCCCTTTGCGCCTGCGCTCACATTTCTGCCCGGAGATTAACCGCAACTCTTTGTACTCTCTTACTCTGAATCCAAGTATGTCATCGCGTCAACGTACTTTGCTCAAGACGCGGACTTACGCTTCTTTTTAGATAATTAGGTTCTCGCAGAATTAGAAGTAAGTCCCTTTTATAGGTTTTGACTTACAGTGTCCTTGTAGTCGTCTCCTCCACGCAACATCTGTATTGGTGCGTTAAATTCAATCTTGGCCTGATTCTCCCAGTGACCATTATGCTTACAGTCAGTCCATGGTCCTTGCATTGCATTTGTACTCCGGTAAACCCTTTCTCGCCCACCGTTCACTTCACACGAAGCTCACCTTGCACCTAGACTCGCTGCGTCACTTACTGTATTTCGTACTTCGTACCCTGTATCTTGCAATTCATTATTTTGAAACTCTACATCTTTATGCGATATTGGGAATAAAAAGGGAGGAAGTGGAAAGCGCCTCAAGTGCCAGGGCAGCGCTCCCAAGCCCCTCCAAGCTGCTGGTAAGCGCCCCAAGCTCTTGGCGCGCTGGAATGGGCTGGAAACGACGATATTCGCTTTCCGGTGGCTTGGATGGAGTGTTCGAGGCTGGACTGGGCTTGGATGGGCTTGGGGCGATTGGAAGCTGCTTGTAGGGGGCTTTCAAGCATTCAGCACTTTTGGTGATGAACGTCTGTGGCCACTCCCACGGTCGAGATGCCGAGTTGCCGAGGGTTTGACTGACCCAATTCTCACTTCACACGTTTTGTAAAGTATTGAACTGGGAAGTATTTGACCCCCAAGCAATAAAGTGATTTCAACATCCAAACGGCCGACTCGACACCTTCCGGGGAAACTATCGTTGATTTGACTTGAAACATAGATTGGCCTGGGTGCGTTCTTGTACTTTGGTTTCATTTGCCATAACACTTACCTTCTCCGAGGAGTCCTTGTTTCCAGCCCATCTACCTTCCACGCCAAAGCTTTAGCCGAATTCGCGCCGTTAACTTTCCGCGGAGACCATCCTCAATTTGATCTGACACCTAGATTCTACTGAGGTCAGTTCTATTCCATTCCCTTGTTATTTACAACGATGCTGACCTTTGTTCAGATACTCAGCACGTCCTCCATCTACTTTAACTCAACTCAACATCTGCCTCAGGTTCAACATTTGTACTCGGCCTTCGGCGCGATCCATCCCAAATCAACGACTGAGAGAAACTATCTTCGCAGCGGAGGCTATCGTCGATTTGCCTCGCCTCAGGACTTCTTGTCCTCCCAGAGTATTGTCCTTTTACTCTTGTTGTTACCTTGATACTCATGAAACCTTCACAGACGACCTTTGAGTTCATCCGACGCCCGATCTCTTGCTGAGTTCAACGCAACGTTTTCGCTTGAGCCGATCGCACTCACATACATTTACACCCTCGATCGACTTGAAGTACTTCGAACAATTCAAAGTGTCATACGATTTTGTTTCCAAGTCCTTCGGCGGTGGGTAGTTTCTCAGTTTTTGTCCACCCAACGTCTTGCTCACTTTGAGTTAGTTCAAGACTTGCCAGGCCAAAATCAACCTCAGGGCTTCAACGCCGATTGACCACAGTTCTGACGAGGTTATCGCCAATTTAACGAGGGGAGTTTGACCGACTTTGTTATGTGTCACTTCGTTTTATGATACTTGGGTTCGTACTGACTCTCTTGCCCCAGCTTGGGACATAACTCTCAAGATAGAGTATCGATAACCAAAGGCCTACTTACGCGTTCTAGACCGAAATTATGCGGGTTTGACTGCAGGTACGTCTGCGAATATTTTGTCAAGGATTCTCCTTCAAGCTATTCAACCCAATCCGTCGGCGCTGCTATGGTTGTTTGACTTGAACTGAACCGAGGTATGTTGGTTCACTATGTTCCACATTTATTTTATTGGCCGGGGTTCAATGTTCGATAGTCAATCAACTTCATTCAGCCAAGCAGGCATGGGTATCTGATTTCAATGTACATGCCATCTTCGTCCATTCATTGACTTGTCTAATTGACTCTTTCTTCCCAGATCTCCCCATACCATCGGCGCGGTCATATCCAATGGAGCATGAAGTTAGTATTGTCTTGTCGAATTGAATGATAACTGACTGGCAATATCACGTAGTTCATTGCCCTTGAACTTATCACCCACCCACAAGTTCAACCAGTATTATCGAGGCAATTCGACCAAGGTATGCTTCGACTTCATCCATTCATCCATTCGCACCTCCATCTTTATATAATATTATCTTCTCGTGAATCTATCCAATTTACCTGCAATGTATCGTGGTGTTGAAGTCTTCTTGAGTTCAAGTAAGACTACGTACGACCTTGACTGTAACTTGATATACAGACCCGCGCTCTCTTTCTTCGTTATCTCCACGATTTTATTTCTGTTTCCTTGTTCCACAAACTCTCGCTGACCATTTCTTCCAGCGGCCGCGAGCATTCCCCACTTCAAACTTGGACTCATCGGACAGGTATGTTCTCAACCCTTTATTGCGTCCATCTCCCATTCCCTTTGAGCTGAGGTGGAGTTCAACGAGGTTGAACTCAACCTCATTACACCCATTCTATCTTCTTCTTCGTTGAACCGTTGCAACACTAACCCCTCCTTTCAGCCGCAATATCTACGTGCCAAGTTCTCTCGACGGACAGTCCGATTCCAAGGTCCGTTCATTTTTCTTTTGCTCATTACATAAACCTCCCTTTGTGGCGTCTCAAAGCCTCGATCGTTCAACATCATGTTGTACCATCGAAGGATATTTCAACGTCGCACCCATTGCTATCCCAATTCATCTTCCCTCTCTTGAAATTTCATTCACCGACCTCCTCTCTCAACTCTCAACTCTCAACAGCTTGCATACAAACAACATACAAACAAACCTTGAACAGCCCATCCCAACGAAGCACACCGGCAATCACGAAATTTCGGATGAGCCGAGCCGCAAGTCGAAATTCAAAGTGTTGAATTGACAATAGTTGGGCCTGAAATCTAAGCTGATTCTCTGAGTTTTGTAAAAGAATTCGTGTGCACTGAAAGCCAAAGAAAAGTCTTTGTATTCAACTTCAGTGAAACTTTAATGGTACTCAAAATTTCAGTTTACAAATAGTGCAAGCTGAAATTGTGTTGCGAAATCATAGGCATCAACATGCAAAACAATGTAGCTGAAAGCAATATGGATTCTAGCATTTCAGGTGTGCTTTCACCTCACCTGAAATCAAAGCCGAAACTTTGCATTTTGAACCAGGTGAAATTGAATCTGCTTTAATTTCACCTCGTTCGAAATGCAAAGTTTCGACTTTGCTTTCAGCAGCGCTGAAAGCACACCTGAGACACTAAATTTTATATTAGTTTCAGCTCCAGCCTTTTGTATGTCGATACCTCTAGTTTCGCAACATGATTTCGGCTCGCCTTTTTTGTAAACTGAAACTTTGAGTACCATTAACGTTTCAGTTAAGTCGAATACAAAGATTTTTCTTTGGCTTTCAGCACGCATGAATTCTTTTACGAAACTTAGAGAATCAGCTTGGATTTCACGCCCAACTATTGTTAACTCAACACTTTGAGTTACGATTTGCGGCTCGGGCCACCCGAAATTTCGTGATTGCCGGTGTGAAGCTCAACTTCACCTGTTATGTTATACACGTGCGAGTTTTTCCTTCTTTCTTTCGTCCCCGGGCCGTCTCCTCCCGCACTACCGTACCCAGACTTTATTTCATTCAATCGTCGCGGGGAAAAATTCGCTGACCTTCTTCTTTCGTTCTTGTCTCTGCAGAGCTCCCGCCGCACCCATTTTGACGGACTCAGCTCAGCCTGTATAGCGCAAACTCCACCTCCCAGTTATGAATTTCGAGTAGCGCTGCGTACGCGCTTCTTTCAACGTTACGCACCTCATTCTTAGACCGTGGTTTCAAGGCTTCAAAACTCAAATTCACCTCCCCGCGTTGACCTCCAAACCCTCGCCTCAAATTCCCTGGTCCGCCCTTTCTCACTCGAGTCCACAATCTGAAACCCGCAGTACGTCTTCTCGTCGCGACTTTCCGCCTCGCGTTGCCAATGCACACACAAATTTGAATCCAGGTAATTTTATTTTCATTGAAGTCCGATTACTTACACGTTACTGTACGCTACTCCCGCCAACGCCACATTCGACGTGACTTGCGCGAGCGCTGCACTCGACGCGGCCAAACGCGGTTGCGCGCGCGGCACTCGGCGCGGAATGCCGCACACGCGCGCAACGACACTGCATGCGCACGGGATGCCGTGGATGCGAAGGTACGATGGACGAGGATGGAATGGGGAGAGTGGGAGGGGGGAAGAGGGACAACATGGGACGCGAAGATAGCGAGGCGGGGCGCGATTCGCGCGGAGACAACTTGTACGCGCATTGCGCACGGCACCTGTATCGGCGGGTAGATACATCCGCCGAGTGCGATTGGCGGTGCATTGCGCGGGACTCGCCGCACGGGCGAACGCACACGCAGCGATCGCTGCGTCGAGGGATCGTGGGTGGGACGGTGTGTGTAGGGCTTGCACCCGTCCGGCTTTGTGACGGGTCGACGGGCCGTCACGACGGGACGGGACCCGTCCGTTCAGTACTTCAGTGTCAGGTTTAGACGGCCGGGCACGGGACGGGTGGACCCGTCAACGGGGCACCCGTTACCCGTCCGTCAACGGGTTGACGGGTCAACCAAAGACAGGTCAACCAACGACGGTAAGTAGAATATAACTAAAAGGAAAATGATAAATTCTAAACCAATTCTAAACGGGACATTTTCTGTGTCTATTTGTGGCAACTAGGGACGACGGAGTTCTGTGGCGCATAGGGAAGGCGGCGATTACGGCAGGCTTTCCATCCATCCGCCGGGATAAATTTCAACTCTGGGAGTAATTTTGAGCTTCCCCAGCCGGAATATAACTAAAAGGAACATGACAAATTCTAAACAGGACATTTTTATGTCTTTTGTGTCAAAATCCCACAACACCTTGCTTTACTCTCAATGTACCCGTCAAAAACGGCCGTCACCCGTCGACGGACGGGACCCGTCCGTCGCGCTACCTTGGAGATGAACTTGATGGACGGGTGGGCCCGTCCCGTGCTCAGCGACGGCCGTCTTTTGCGACGGCCGTCCCGTCCGACGGACGGGTGCAAGCCCTAGGTGTGTGGGGGGCAAGATGAGAGGGAGGAGGGGAGAGGGACAGCGGTGCGGCGCGGACGCGTGCAAGCTACGTGTGCGCACACGCACGCGCACACTTCCCGCGCGCGGGCGGACACTTGTGCCGGGTCCGCGAGCTCGCTGCGTCGAGGGGGGGCGGCGCGATGGGCGAGACGAACGGCAGACACGTAGGCACACACAGCTGCACATGCCCGCCTCCGTGCGAGGGTGCGACGGCGTTCGCGCGGGTACAAGAGGGAGGCGGGGACGAGGATGAGGGTGAAAGAGGTGGGTCGTTGCGCAGCAAGGGACTCGCTTCTACACACGTACAAGAGGGAGGCGGGGATGAAGTGGGAAAGAGAGGAGGGTGCGGTCGTTGCGCGCGCGGATGTAAGGGAGGATGGGGACAAGGATGAGGCAGAAGGAGATGGAAAAGAGGGGGGATAAGGAGGGCGCGGTCGTTGCGCAGCGACGAGGAAAAGCAGTGTCACATGCCCGCATACGTGCACGACGGGGCAGTGCACGCCCGCGCGCGGGTGTAGGGAAAGGCGGGGACGAGGGTGAAGGAGATGGGGAAGAGGAGACGGGAGTCCAGGAGCGCCGCGCGTTCCGCCACCGTAAAAGTCCATGCGCAGCGGCAGCTGGTGCCACGTAGACTCGGTATTGACGATGTGACGGCGACACGCGGATCGGGCGGGGGCGAGCGACAGGACGGGGTGAGGAAGGTAGAGCGAAGCGGATAGTGGCGCAAACGCACTCCCCGCTGCGCGATGGGGCATTGTAGCGCGCGGGAGCCCCGTCGGGTGATACAGGCGGCGTTCGTGGGGGAGAAAAGCTGACATGGAGGTACGCACCTTCTCCCTTACATCTGGAAAACACCCCCTCACTAGGTAGATCAGAATAGCGCTCCGTAGGCACGTAGACTTATAGTTACCCCCCCCTTCTATGTCAATTTATATAGAACCGTATTTCTATGGTAGAGCCCGTAGGCCGGTAGAGATATAGTGCTGTAGGAGGACCCCGGCATATGCGGTTGGATGTCCGATCCAAATTCCCAGGATTTGGCCACTTCCGTACCTGTCTTTTTGGGCCAAATTCATACGCATTGCGATCGGGTGGTCCGTTTTCGAACGAAAAGTGTCCGCATTTTGGATCGGACTTAATTCCACGAGAGGCCGTCTTTTGAGTAAATTTTCGCGCAATCAAGGTGAGTTCGGTGGTGTTGCTGAACTTCGGCCGTGTATGTTGCATGTGCGCGTCGGTGGGGGAAGGAAGTACGACGAAAATGCCCCGGAGCGTACGCTTAAATATCGGACTTGATGTTCGACTAGCCCATCGCGTCCTCAGTTTGGATCGGACTTGAGGGTCTTTTACCCTGTAAAATGTACGCATTGTGATCGGACATGAGGCCGTTTTTTGGGCCAATTCCGTCCGCACCAGGATCGGAGATGGAACCGGATATGCCGGGGTCCTGCTGTAGGTCCGCATAGGCTCCCATAGACTCGGGCTGGGCTTAATTCGCCGGACATTGATCTATGATTGCAATTTCACGCTATTTTTACTTGCAATACAGGCGTCGATCGGGACAGAAAAATGCAGGAAAGAGGATGTATATCGTTGCAGTACATAAAATACATGTAATAGACTGAATAACAGAATAAGGGAGAAAGAGCCTTACGAGTTACCGGTCTTGCTGAGTGATTTGAAACTCGGCGCGCCGTTTTGCCGTCTGAGCGCAGGCAGGCCCGACAGAGGTTTGAAGCTTGTGAAGATTTGAAGGCTTGAGGAAATTGAAAAGAGCTTGATTTGGATAGAAGTGGACTTGAGGCTCGGTAGCGCTAGCGCGATTAACTTGAAGTTTAAAGAGCAATCTTGTGATAACTTGAGGCTCGGGCAAGGCTCGGGCAACCATTGAGACGTCGACTTGATAATAAGTCTTAAATAGGACCAGAACCCAGAGGAATGTGCTTGAGGGTTGGGAAAGGCCCGGTTAGATGGGCGCAAGATGGGGGGAGGGAGAGCAAGAAAATCTTGATGAAGTCTGATATTTAAAGGCAGTTCGGGTCGGCGAGTGATCGACTGCGCAGATGCACATGGGAGAAGATTGGATATAGGACCACAGAACCACAGTAGAGCGAGATAGAGACAGGAGGACTATCGTAGATGTACAAGTCTATGGAGACCGCCAATGTCTATCAGGATCTACAGCGTGACATCAGATCTATCGGCAACTACCCAGAAACTCCCGCCCTATCAAGCGGGCCGGCTCTCTATCACAGAAAACCGCGTTTCCAGATGTATTCGACTTTCATTGGCGCTGACGGTGGCTCCTAGCGGCGGGAAAGGCTGGGATGTGTGTAGATACTGTACTGTGAGAGCGCGTCAGAAAAGGAAGGTAGGGCAGATAGACAGGCAGCGTACGGTGAGCAAGTGGGTGAGTGTGCGAGCCAGCGAGCTTAGCTTGAGAAGCATTGAAGGGCGGAGGTGCGGTCGGCGAGAAAGGACGGGTTTGGGCTTGAGTTATGATTAGCAGAGAGATGGTGATGGGAGTAGTCGAGGGGGCTGGCATGGGTGAAGCGGGGTGACGTGAATGTCGGGTCGGGGCGGGGAGAGAGTTGAGATGGAGGAGATCGTCGTCGAAGGTGACGTTGTGATCGACGCAGGTGGCAGTGCGCGCCATCATCCTTCTGTCTTGCTTCCATCATCTCAACATTTTCTTGGTCTGGTTCGCCGATATTTCCTGGGTAATTTGGGCCGGTTCTCCAGCTGGCCATGGTTCAGACTTGTCAGCAACGCCTCAATTACGGCGAAAATATGTCGCGTAACTGAATACAAGCACTGCCTTTCGATTTGCCGAAGCGGCTTTTACTGTTTTCCATCCTCCATGGCTGGTTCAAAGAACCACCGGACCCGCCCTCTCACCCGCGCCCACGAGGATACTTTGTACGAACTCGTCCCAGCAGACCCAGATCACGATCCTCTACTCTCCTCCACTGAAAATGGCCAAAATATCGGCCCACGACGCCCCAAGAACGAATTTATCCGCAAGCTTCTCCGTATTCGCCATCGGATTCAACGGCTCCCCCGTCCAATAGGTGTTCTGGTCTTCATACTACCGCCGTTGGCCACGGTGCTCGCTGTAATCGTCTTCACGTACCACCGCTCCAACCCATCCGCGCTCAAGCCTCCGCCTGTCACCGTCAAACTTGATCCCAACGATCCCGTCGATGCAGCACGCCTCCACGTCGACACACTTTTCGCGCGCCAATCCGCCACCTACGCACGCGCCGCCGCCCGATATTCTCTCAAGACGGGCCGTGCGCCTCCGCGGGGCTACGATAAGTGGTTTGCCTTTGCGCAGGAGCACTCGTGCCTCATCGACGAGTATGACCGGATCCAGCGCGACTTTACGCCGTTCCACGACCTTGCGAAGGACGATCCGTCGTTCTTCCAGTCCCGGGTGGGTGGACATTGCGGCTGATGTGCGTTTAGGCGATGACGAAAAACTATGAGAGCAGTAATTGACACATTTCAGGTCAAGCACCCATAAGGGAAGCAGGCGGGCTTGTCGTTAAAGATGGTCAAGTGCACATGCCGCAAGGGGTCGACCTGCGGTATTCAATATTGGGGCGGCGAGCCTGCAACTTTCAGCAAAGTGAGCACTCTGTTCCAACCACATCTTCTTTTTTTGAACATCAAACACCACTACTTTCAGTTCGCCCACCTCCTACCAGATATGACGTCCATCGTCAACGGAAAAGACCAGCCGCGCGTGGTGTTCGACTACCGCGAGCCGGGGAACGCCACACGTGACAGGGCGCTCTCGCTCACGGAGAATGGACAACCATTCGAGCTCGTGCCGCAGCCCACCACTGCCCAGTTCTTCCGAGAGCGACCGGGGTGCGAGGTTCTCCGCGGCGCGGACGGATTCGCGGACGTTACGAACGACGATAGCGGATGTGCGTGGTTTTTGTTCGGGTTTGCGTTGTATTCAACTGCGATATATAGTCTTCCTATCCAGCTCACCGGCATATTTCACTCTGGACTTGTACCCCGTGCTATCGGTGACGAAGGTCAGCCCGTGTTTCGCCGACATCGTGTTTCCTAGCGAGGTTCGGTTTCCTTCTTCTCGCTCGAACTATAACTACTACCTTAATGCAGTACCACTACCAACGCTCCTCGACCGCCCCGAAATTCGCGTACCCAGATAACATCCCCTGGAAAGACAAGAAGGGGCAAGCATGTCAGTGCTTCCCTGACTTCTGCACATCCCTCCACAGCCTAATCATTAATACAAATCATAGACTGGCGCGGCACAGCAACCGGCGGTCAAATCGTCGGCGCCAACTACCACAACTTCACACGGTTCAAGCTCGTCGATCTCAGGACCGCGCACCCCGGCCTCGTCGACGCGAAGATCACGCGCTTCGCGGA
Source organism: Mycena metata (assembly GCA_029378385.1). Taxonomy (NCBI): domain Eukaryota; kingdom Fungi; phylum Basidiomycota; class Agaricomycetes; order Agaricales; family Mycenaceae; genus Mycena; species Mycena metata. The sequence continues at coordinate 19,746 of JARKIB010000425.1, read as the reverse complement.
CCTGCTGTGTCTCGCAGAGGATGGGTGTGACCGGGCGAAGATCGTGCAGGAGTTTGGGACTGACGGGGAGGGTGCGCCGCAGGAGGACGCGTACGAGTACAAGTACCTCCTGGACGTGGATGGGATGACGTACTCTGGGAGGTTTCTGGGGATATTGAGGAGTGGGGGGTTGGTGTTCAAGGTGCGTCGTGCGCGTTATCGAATTCAACCTTGCGTACAATTATGATTGTGATGACCAGGCAACAGTCTTCAGAGAGTACTTCAACGACTGGATCCGGCCGTACGAGCACTACATACCTGTCCTCCCCGACCTCTCGGACCTGCTGCAGAAGGTCGAGTGGGCGCGCGCGCACGATGCCGAGGCAAGGATGATACAGGAAAGGGGGCGCGCGGTGGCGGAGCGGGTGATGACGGATGCGCAGAACGACTGTTATTTTTTCGCGCTGCTGTTGGAGTGGGCCCGGTTGCAGGAGATGGCGAGGAATGCGAGTGTGAGCCTGGGTTAGAGGAGTGGACTGTTTGGGACTTTAAGCCTGGCTTTAGATAGAATCTTAGATACTTAGAGAACGCTCATTCATTCGACATACATAATCAACCACATGTACTTAGATTCAATTTGAACAATTCAACATTCCACGACTCAAGTGTGTACGCCCCGGCGTGGTTCGTTCGTCGCCTTCCTTCCGCCCCGTTCCGCAATTCCTATTAGGCCCCGACTAGTTCCATGGAAAAAAGACAAACGATCCGTTCGTGAAACCATTGCTATTTTTACTGCCAGGTTGCCAACACGCGTGTGGTTGTGTTTGGACCGCATCAATATCGTCCCTCTCCAAACCACCACAATCTCGAACTTCGCTTGAACCTGGCTTGGACTGTGCTGTCCTCAAGGAACACAGGCCGCTGTTCCACTGACTGAATTCATCCGCGGCGAGGAATAGGAGGCAACCCAGAGCTCCTTTGCTCAGGAATCGGATCCTCAAACGCGTACGCTGTTCTGTTTTGTTCTCGAACTTCTCCATTCCTTAGTTCTGTCGGTCGCTCCGGTCCTCAACTCATCAGTGGAACCTGTGTAATTATGACCTCACACTGGGCACAAAAACAACCACATTTCTTGCTCGCGTTCACCCTTGTTCCCCTCTCCAAATTCACTCAATCACTCGTTAACTGGCGGCCAATATCATTAGTCAATGCCCTGGCTCAAATCGAAGTCTAGCTTACCCGTGAAGCAGGAGCCGTCGGTGTTCAAAATACACCCAAGTGTCGTACTATCCCCGCACTCGCCGCAAAACACTGTCGTGTTGAACCCGCAGTATCCGACACACATCGAGTTTCCCGAGCAGCGGCCAGGGCATCCGGTGGGCGACTCGCAGCCGCAAGTTTGGCGCTCGGCGACCAGAGGATTTGCCGCCACGAGGGCGAGCACGAATGAGATGAGGTGTGTGGCGCGCATGGTTTGCTGTGCGAAAGTGCGAAGTGCTGAATCGAAATCAGATTGTAGGGCCCTCTTATATATGTACGCCAGTCCAGAGTTCCGTCATCGGCGCTAGAGCTTGGCAAATGTTGGGCGGCACCTACCCGCACCTCGGTACCCGCGTTCTGACTGAAGAGAAACTAGAGCGAATGGAGCAAGGCCCTTTACGTAGGTCTGTTGCTTCATTTTGCGCGTTCGAACCAGTGACTGATTTCTTTGCAGGCATAATTTTTCAACGACGCGTCCAAGATTCCTATTCCGCACACCCTCCTTATTGTGCCGTTCAGATGTGTGCATTTTTACCACCGTTGATGCTACGCTTGCGCTTAGCAGTGAATGAGTTGGGAAGGTTCGGCAGGTCCTTCCATCGGACCACTGGCAGGCTACGGGTAATATGAGATGATTGCTCTCCCGCATTTCTATTGCTGGCCGTGGACAGGCCGCCAACGTTCTCGTTATCTGTTGACGCAACGAGGGTTCCATACCAAGTTGACACTCGAAACGCTCCCTGCCAGGTTCTTCAACTTGAAGAGCAATCATACTTATCTTCACATTTCATTCTCGGCTATTTCAATGGACAGCATAATTTCTGCGCCCCGCGCTCTGCAATCCTAGTGCCCCCGGTGATGTGGAATGCGTACTTTTTTGTATTTGCCGCGGCCTACACAAAAACATTCAAGGAGAAATTACTTGTGATGGCGGGCGAACGTGAGGTAAATTTCTATCTCAGTGGCTTTCGCTTTTGCAAGCGTACTCTACATTTCCACGGTACTTTAAGCCCTCCTTGTCTGCCTCCACAAGAATAATAATTTTTGGTTGAGGCGTGGGTAAGTAATCTCGGATCAGTCGGAACTGCACCCGAGTGGTGGCCTGTCATGCTGCCTTCGCTCTTTCTTCCCAACTTCGACCTTCCCCTCGTCAACCTTCCTGCTGGCGACATTCTCTCGGTGGTCCTACGATAAAACTGTTACCCTCAGCCTCTGAATCGCCTCCAACCCACCTAAGACGCTCGCAACCTTTGGAACCAGGAAACTCCATTTAGCAGAGGTACATGCTGGTACATGGTCTATCAACCGACAACGATGGAAAAACACACGGATAGCAATAGCAATAGGCAATTCGAAAATCCAGAGGGGCCGGGGCATCGCATTATCTAACAGCGACAGCCAACAAACTGAAGGGAGCCCACGCGGCGCCGCCGTTGTAGAACTATCTTCCACAGTTCTTACCTCCAGATGGACTACACCCTGATTGCCAGTCAGTAAGCCTCCCTTTCCGATCTTTGTATCTGCGACTCACATATGTTCAGGGAGAGCATCGACATTCCTCGGGCGGCGGCGGTGAACTAGGCCAACATCTTCTGCGTGACCTATAAATTACGTCAAGAAATTAAAACATAGGTTTGGAGGTAACGCACCCATGAGCGCATTAATAATGCCGCGCTCCTCCTCCACGCGCATGAGTAATTGACGCTCGTGTTCTCCCTCCATAATACGCTGACCGAGATTATTTGAGGACAAATATAATAATGAACCTGCTCACTAAGACCGACGTCTGTATGTCCTTCACCTCGCTGTTACACTCCGTAATGGTCTTGAATATTCCTCGGAGGCCTTGGAAATATTCTTTCCACGTTTCAAGGCTGCCCATATCTAACAATTGACTCCGAATTCCAGGCAACGACACCTCAACCCTGTAAAATGCAAGTTATATGGCGCGTTGAACAAATAAACGGCGCCCACAACGTACTGAGTTAGTTGACACCCCATCTCGGCCAGTTTTGCCAAGGCCATCGGGTGGTTCTTCTTCGCGTGCTTCAAAGTATTCTGAAGGGCCTTGATTGTGATTTCGAGTCGCACGACCATGCACGATGGAGTGTAGTAGCCAACAATGTACGCGACCAGCAACGCCAGTAAGAGGCCCAAAATAATATAGCGGAGGGTTTTGCCTAGTATGGGAGATAGCAGCCACAGGATGAGAGCCGCCTCGAACATCTTTAGAAATGACGAGGAAGCAACGGGAAGGTGGGGTGTAAGAAATTTTTGAAGATGTATTTTATTCGAACGCTGTGCGGAGGAGGAGGCGGAGGAGGTGCATTAACCGCGGTGGTCCCTAAAAGGAACATACGGGTGCTGTACGCGGTGTGTCATATAAAACCTCCGAGGTTTGATTGGATCTCGATTGATCCTGGGAAGTAATAGAACCCACTGGTCCCATACTCAATTCTTGCTCAAACACGATGACTTGAGGTGTGTTCGGCGTCTTTTCGAAGGCGCTATCGATCTGGAACAGCTGTTTTGTTTAATTGTCACATTTATTTTTGGCCAAATTCGGCCGCCAGCCTCTTGATTGCTTTGCCCTTTCCTTGCTCAATTCCCTTGAAACTAGGTGCATTCGACAGTGTTTTTACCCGGTACTCATCCGACTCTTTTTTTTCTGCCAAATGTAACTTTCATTCTCCCCACTTTTACGGACTTCTGAACTTCTTGAGCTTGGTGGGCTCGTTGGTCTCTTCAACTCCATGTCGACTCCACTCGACTTTTTTTCATCCCGCTCACATCCCGACACTCATGCAGCAGCTTCAACAAGCGTGTGCTCCTCACCGTATCATACATCTCCCGTGCCCGCTCGCTGAACTCAACTACGTGCAGCCGTACCTACTGCGCTCTCCTCCACTTCCGAACCTGTCGAAGAATTTCGCGCAAAACACCTCTGCTCCATGACACCGCAACTCAAAACCCGTCCCACGACTGAGATGCCTTGGAAGCGGAGTGGAAGAGAAGGGCTCAATTCTTAGTAGTCACTCTACTAGTAGACGGGCGACATACAAAGCCCCCCCATCATCGCCAGTACAGTCTTACGCTTCACATTAAATCGATGTCATGTGTGCTTTATTGGTTGTACAATACAGCTAGGTTGTAGGAGGGGAGGGGGTATATTATGCTGACATTTGCAATATTTTCAGCTCGCCAAATTTAAAGATCTCCAAAATTTATGCACTGAGCGGAGAGCAGTTCCGTTGCTGATTCACACTTCATCAGCAAAGCCTGATTTTTTTGGCACTACAGGACACTACATAGTGCTACAGAGTGCTACATAGTGACTTGTAGTGACCTGTAGTGCTGTAGCAAAGGTTCATGTCTCTGGAGTGCTACAGAGTACTACATAGCACCCATAGAGGAATCAGGGTTTGTTGATGTTTTGAGTGGTTCAAAGCTCTCTGATCAGGTTATTCAATGGCCCTGGGCAGTAGAGACAGAAATAGACTGTGCCGGAGAGTACTGGCCAAATGCATACACCCATTCCCGTCAAAGCGAAAACCACCAGAAATCCGGTGGGCTTCTTGCAGAATATCTTCACCCATTTCGGCCGAAATTCAGTGGAATGCAGTAGAATCCACTGTAAAAGGGCGGGAGCTTTTGCACAAATCTTCCAGCCATTTCCAGTGGAATCCGCGCAATTCGCTGGATGACAAGTTCGCTTGATGGAATCCCTGATTCCCATTGGCCGGGCACTGGATGCCGGTGGAGCACGATGCCGCCCGATGCCGGTCAGCCGGTTGCCAGCTCCGCGTATATCACTGCCGTGCCCCGCCTGACTCGTCAACATTCCGCCGCTCGCCCCTGTTCCGATTTGGTGATTTGATGTCGGCAGGAATCGCGGATCGGTTTGAAATCAATGATGGTGAAGGCGGCCGAGACAGCACCAAGTAAAGAACAGCACTAAGTAAAGAAAATTTGAAAGCTTCTGGCTCAAAACGTGGTGCTAGACGGAATATTAATGGTATTCACTAAGGCCCCCCTCCTTCCACCTAATGTCATGTCCACATCGTTGAATTCACCTTTTTCAGCTCAAATGAAGCCCGGGGGAGGCATGGACCCCTTGCGCACGCGGCAGGGTCCACTCCGTAATGCAGCGCTCGCCGCCGGGCCCGCTACGCGGAGCGCAAGGTAAAATATTTTTATGCACGTGAAGCGGGCTTGCGGAGTCGAACGAGTGACCGCCAAAACGTGGATGACCCAAAACGGAACATGCCAGCCACAAACATTACCTTTCAGCGATGAGGCTGATAACTTGGGCAAAATCAAGCCTCCTCGGTTGCCTTGCCGGTGTTCAAGACACGGCTTGACTTGCCGACATCAAAATCCGCCGAGCCTGCCGACATCAAATCCCCAAATCGGGACAGGGGCGAGCGGCGGAATTCGAACAGTGCCCCGCCTCCGACATGCCGACCATTCGCCCTCGACGGCGACTTCGACTTGCGCCGGTCAACTTTGATCCAATCCGGCACTGGTTCCCACGCCCACTGGTTGATATCAACCACCCCACACCAGCTCAACTAGTCGTTCTTTTGATTTCAATCATTCAATCATTCAAGTTACTTGACTTCCTAGAGCCTCTTACAAGACCTTTCAATCATCTCACACTCCGCCAATTCTAGTTTCGGACCTTTTTTGTAGTTCTCGTTGATTTTTTCCCTTATAGTTTGGGTTCAGTTTGGGTTTAAATCCTCTCGGAATTTGTGCACTTCGGCTTCAAGACCAAATTTCGGCGGCACGAATGTAGATCAATTTTGGCGTCAACACTTCCAATACCACTTGTACCGGCGCCGATTCGTTCTTCCCCCGGCTGGCCAATTCTATGCACCTCGGCTTCATCAACAAAGTTCCGCGCGTGATTTCGACTCCAACACCTCAGATATGAAGCGTTCAATCTGCCTTCAAGATACCCATGGGTATGCCCTTCTTTCTCCGTGCTCACTCAGATCTTCACTGACACTTGTTTAGGCCTAGAGCTCATGTAGCTCTTGTTATAGTCCCGGATGTCTGCGGCCGCGCTTTATCGGCTTAAATACATCGCCATCGAAACGGCCGACTCGCTCACCTGCCGGGGAAATTATTGTCAATTTGACTTGGACTATACATCGGCCAAGGTGCGTTCTTGTGCCTCGAAATTTACCATGGTACTTACTTTCTTCATGGCCTTTCCTTCAGTCCATCTATCTTCGCGCCAGAACTCGCGCCGTTAACTTTCCGCGGGGACTATCGTCAATTTGATCTGACACCTGGATTTTGCCGAGGTCAGTTCTATTCTTGCGAAACGATGTTAACCTTCTTTCAGATCCCCAGCACCTCCTTGCATCCACGTTGAATCAACTCAACATCTGCCTCAAGTTCAAAATTTGTAGTCGGCCTTCGGCGCGATCCATCCCAAATCAACGACTGAGCGAAACTATCTTCGGGGCGGAGGCTATCGTCGATTCGCTCCGCCTCAGGACTTCGTTATCATTCAAGGTATGTGTGTCCTTTCGCTCTTATTGTTAACTTGATACTCATGAACCCTACTTTTGAGTTCATCTGGCACCGAATCTCATGTCGAGTTCAACGCAGCGTTATCGCTTGAGCCGATCGCCCTCACACATTTACACCCTCGATCGACTTGAAGTACTTCAAACGATTCAAGTGTCATGCAATTTTGGTTCCAAGTCCTTCGGCGGTGGGTGGTTTCTCAGTTTTTGTCCACTCAACGTCTTGCTCACTTTGAGTTAGTTCAAGACTTGCCAGGCCAAAATTAACCTCAGCCTTCAACGCCGATTGACCACAGTTCTGACGGGGTCATCCCCAATTTAACGAGGGGAGTTTGACCGACGTTGTGGTGTGTCACTTTGTTTTATGATACTTAGGTTCGTATTGACTCTCTTTCCCCAGCTTGGGACCTAACTCTCAGAATGGAGTATCGATAACCAAGGGCCTACGCATTCTAGACCAAAATTATGCGGATTTGACTGCGGGTACGTCCGCGAGTATTTTGTCAAGGTTTACCTTCATTGAAGTTATTCAGCTGCGGTTCAACCCAATCCGTCGACGCTGCTTTGGTTGTTTGACTTGAACTGAACCGAGGTATGTTAGTTCACTATGTTCCACATTCCGGGGTTCAATGTTCGATAGTCAATCAACTTCGTTCAGTCAGCCAAGCAGGCATCGGTTCAGGCAGGACCTTAGTGTCGAAGTCAAAAGCTCTACGGGGATATGATTTTAATGTACATACCATCTCGTTCATTCATTGACTTGTCTAATTGACCAGATCTCCTCATGCCATCGGCGCGGTCGGATCCAATGGAGCATGAAGTGAGTGTTGTCTCGTCGAATTGAATGATAACATTTTGAACTTATCACCCAACCACGAAATCAGTCTTATTGAGGCAATTCAACTAAGGTATGCTTCGACTTGATTCATTCATCCATTCGCACTGCGTTGAAGTCTTCCTGAGTTCAAGTAAGACTACGACCTTGGCTGTAACTTGATATACAGACCCGCGCTCTCTTTCTTCGTTATCTCCACGATTTTGTTTCTGTTTCCTTGTTCCACAAACTCTCGCTAACCATTCCTTCCAGCGGCCGGCGAGCATTCCCCACTTCAAACTTGAACTCATCGGACAGCTTCAACGGAGGTATGTCTCCACTCTTCTCTTTGTTCATCTTCTATTCGCCTTGAGAGTTGAGGTGGAGTTCAACCTTACTTCAACGAGCTTGAACTTAATCTCACTACACCCACTCTATCTTCTTCGTTGAATCGTTGCTTGAAGCAACACTGACCCTTCCTTTCAGTCGCAATATCAACGTGCCAAGTTCTCTCGATTGACAGTCCGATTTCAAGGTCCGTTCATTTTCCTTTTGCTCATTCTATCATCTATGCATGAACCTACCTTTGTGGTGTTTCAAAGCCTCGATGGTTCAACGTCATGTTGTACCATCGAAGGATATTTCAACGTTGCACCCATTGATATCCCAATTCATCTTCCCTGCCGTCGCAGTATCCGACACACGTTGAGTTTCCCGAGCAGCGGCCAGGGTATCCGGTGGGCGACTCGCAGCCGCAGGTTTGGCGCTCGGCGCAGAGGATTTGCCGCTACGAGGGCGAATGCGGAGGCGATCACGAATGAGATGAGGTGTGTGGCGCGCATGGTCTGTGAGGTGCGGCTTGCTGTGCGAAAGTGCGAAGTGCTTGATTGATTTTTAACCGATGTAGGGCCTCTTATATACCCCAGTCAGCCAGAGTTCCGTAATCGGCGCTTTTCGCGGCACCTATCCGCACCTCGGTTCCCGCGTTCTGACTGAAGACAAGCTATGGCGAATGGAGCAAGTCCCTTTACGTAGGTCTACTGCTTCACTCGTTCAAACTGACTGGTTTCTTCACAGGCGTAATTTCTCCCATTTTTCAACGACGTGTCCAAGATTCCGCACACCCTCGTTATTGTGCCGTTCAGGTATGTATATTTTACCGCCCGCGATGCTACGCTTCCCAGTGAAGTGAATGAGTTGAGGAAGGTTCGGTAAGTCCTTCCGTCTCGGACCAGGCTCTGTGACAGGTAGTATGAGATGATTGCTCTCCCGCATTTGTATTACTTACCGTGGACAGGCCGCCAACGTTCTCATTATCTGTTTATGCAACGAGAGTTCCAGACCAACGAGGCTACACTCGAGCATCGACACACTCAAGTTGCCGCGAGGTACTTGAAGAGCCGTCATACTTATTTTCCCAGGTTCATTTCATTCTCGGTCATTTGTCTTCAATGAATTTATGTGCCGCGCTCTGCGATCTTAGTACTTCCGATGATGTGGAATGCAACTCTGGTGAACTTCGCGGCCTACACAAAAAATATTCTCAAGGAGAAATCAACGAGAAATTACTTGTGATGGCGGGCGAACGTGAGGTAAATTTTTATCTCGGTGTCTTTCGCTTTTGCAAGTGTACTCTACTCTACGGTACTCTGAGCCCTCCTCGTCTGCCTCCATAAGGAAAAGAAAATTTCGTTGAGGCGTGGGTAGGTGATCTCGGATCAGTCGGAACTACACCCGAGTGGTGGCCGCCTGTCAGGTCTTCTCTTTCTTCACTTCGACCTCCCCCTCGTCAACCTTGCTGCCGGCGACATTCTCTTGGTGGTCCTACCACAAAACTGTTACCCTCAGCATGTGAATCACCTCCGACCGGCTCAAGACGCTCGCAACCTTTGGAACCAAGGAACTCCATTTAGCAGAGATACATGTTCAGCAGCCGACACCATTGGGAAAACACGGATAGCAAAGGATAGCAATAGGCAAGGTGAGAATGAAGAGAGTCCGGGGTATCACATTATCTAACGGCGACAGCCAACAAAGCGAAGAGAACACTTCACTGTGAAGATGCCTCCCACAGTTCATGCCTTCAGACGGACTACACCCTGATTACCAGACAGTAAGGCTCGCTTTCCGATCTTTATATCTCCTACTCACATATGTTCAGGGAGAGCATCAACATTCCTCGGACGGCGGCGGCGAACCAGGCCAAAATCTTCCACGTGACCTATAAATTACGTCAAGAAATTAAAACATAAGTTAGTTTTGGAGGTAGCGCACCCATAAGCACATTAAAAATGTTGCGCTCCTCCTCCATGCGCATGCATAATTGACGCTCGTGTTCGGCCTCTATAATACGCTGACCGAAATTATTTTGAGGACGAATCACCCAATAATAAACCTACTCACCAAGACCGACCTTTGTATGTCCTTCACCTCCTTGTTGCACTCCGCAATAGTCTTGAATATTCCTCGGAGGCCTTGGAAATATTCTTTCCACGTTTCAAGGCTACCAATATCTAACAGTTGACCCCGAATTCCAGGCACCGACACCTCAACCCTGTGAAACGCAAGTTATATGGCGCATTGAACAAATGGACGGCGCACAACGTACTGAGTTAGTTGACACCCCATCCCGGCCAGTTTTGCCAAGTCCATCGGGCAGTTCGCCTTCGCGTGCTTCAAAGTACTCTGAAGGGTTTTGACTGTAATTTCGAGTCGCACGACCATGCGCGATGGAGTGTAGTAGCCAACAATGTACGCGACCAGCAACACCAGTAAGAGGCCCAAAATAATATAGCGGAGAGTGTTGCTCAGTACGGGAGATAGCAGCCACAAGATTAGGGCCGTCTCGAACATCTTGGAAACAACTAGGAAGTGGCTTGAAAGTGGGTTTTGTAACGGGGGATTTGATGGGGTTTGTTATGGGGCTGCTGTTTACTTACCCTTTTGGGAATTATCTCCATCCGGCTACGCCCTAAATAGATGTATACACAGTCGTCAACTCGCATCAGTTTCCGAATCGGCCCCAGACATAGTAGGTGAAAGTAGAGTAGAATTCGAATCTCTATCGAATGAGCTATACATGTTTTTTTCGGCAAAATCTCAAGTGTGTCGTCGCCGTCGCCGTCGACGACGACGAAAATAAGGACTTTCGACTTCCCGCCTTGCGTTGCCAATGCTCACACAAATTTGAAGGCAGTAATTTTATTTCATTCCAGTCCGACTACGTACACGTTACTGTACACTACGCGACCGCCAACGCCACATTCGACGTGACTTGCGCAAGCGCTGCACTCGACGCGGTCAAACGCGATTGCACGCGCGCGGCACTCGGCGCGGAATGCCGCACACGCGCGCAACGACACTGCATACGCACGGGATGCCGTGGATGCGAAGGTATAATGGACGAGGATGGAATGGGGAGAGTGGGAGGAGGGAAGAGGGACGACGTGGGACGTCAAGATAGCGAGGCGGGGCGGGATTCGCGCGGAGAAAACTTCGACGCGCATGGCGCACGGCATTCGTATCGGCGGGTAGATACACCCGCGCCGAGTGGGATTACCCCGGCGGTGCATTGCGCGGGCGAACGCACACCCAGCGATCGCTGCGTCGAGGGATCGTGGGTGGGACGGCGTGTGTGTGTGTGTGGGGGGGGGGGGCAAGATGAGAGGGAGGAGGGGAGAGGGACGGTGGGAGGAGGGGAGAGGGACGGTGGGAGGAGGGGAGAGGGACGGTGGGAGGAGGGGAGAGGGACGGCGGTGCGACGCGGACTCGGGCAAGCCACGTGTGCGCACGCACATGTACACTTCCCGCTCGCGGGCGCGCGGGGTCCGCGAGCTCGCTGCGTCGAGGGGAGGGGCGCGATGGGCGAGAGGGACGGCGGACACGCGGGCATGCGCAGCTGCACATGCACGCCTCCGTGCGAGGGTGCGACGGTGTGCGCGCAGAGGTACAAGAGGGAGGCGGGGACGAAGTGGGGAAAGAGGTGGGATGAGGGCGGTGGGGACTCGCTTCTACGCAGGTACAAGAGGGAGGCGGGGATGAGGATGAGAGAGGTGGGGAGAGGGAGGAGAGTGGGGACTGCACCGCGTCCGTGCGGTCGTTGCGCGCGCAGATGTAAGGGAGGGTGGGGACGAGGGAGAAGGAGAAGGAGATGCAAGGAGAGGGGGGATGAGGACGGTGGGGTCGTTGCGCAGCGACGAGAGAAAGCGCGTCTACGCAGCGGCACATCCCGGCGTCCGTGCGCTCTGGCGCGGAGTCCGCGTGCGCGGGTGTAAGGGAAGGGTGAAGGAGGTGGGAAGGCAGGGACGAGGTCGGGGGTGCGTGGTCCGCCACCGTCAAGTCCATGCGCAGCGGCAGCTGCTGCCACGTAGACTCGATATCGACGATGTGACGGCGACAAGCGGATGGGAGTGGAGAGAGGGAGGGTAGGGCGGGCGGGGGCGAGCGACAGGACGGGGTGAGGAAGGGAGAGCGATGCGGATGGTGGCGCAAAAAGCTGACATGGAGGTACGCACCTTCCCCCTTATTCGACCTTCGTTGGCGCTGACGGTGCCTAGCGGCGGTAGAGGCTTGGGTCCGTAGATGGTGCGGAGAGACTAGTTCTGTGAGAACGCGTCAGAAAAGGAAGGTAGGGCAGGTAGAAGGCAGCGTACGGTAGGCAAGTGGGTGAGTGTGCGAGCCAGCGAGCTTAGGTTGAGAAGCATTGAATGGGGCGGAGGTGCGGTCGTCGAGCCTGAGAAAGGACGGCTTTGGGCTTGAGTTAGGATTGGTAGAGAGATAGATAGGAGTAGTCGAAGGGAGCTGGCATGGGTGAAGTGAGGTGACGCGATGTCGCGTCGGGAGGCGGGAGAGAGTTAAGATGGAGGAGGTCGTCGAAGGTGACGTTGCGATCGACGCAGGTGGCAGTGCGCGCCATCATCCTTCTATCTTCCTTCCATCATCATCTCAACATTTTCTTGGTCTGGTTCGCCGAGATTTCCTGGGAAATTTGGGCCGGTTCTCCAGCTGGTTCAGACTTTTCAGCAACGCCTCAATTACGGCGAAAATATGCCGCGTAACTGACAGCCGCGTGAGAAGCACTGCCTTTCAACTTTTACTATTTTCCATCCTCCATGGCTGGGTCAAGCCCTCTCACCCGCGGCCACGAGGATAATTCGTACGATCTCGTCCCAGCAGACCCATATCACGATCATCTGCTCTCCTCCACCGAAAATGGCGAAAATATCGGCCCACGACGTCCCCAGAACGAATTTATCCGCAAGCTTGTCCGTACTCGCCTTCGGATTCAACGGCTCCGTCCAATAGGTCTTCTGATCATTATAATACCGCCATTGGCCACGGTGCTGGCCGTAATCGTCTTCACGTACCACCGCTCCAACCCACCATCCCCCCTTACGCAACTTCACACGGTTTCAAGCTCGTCGATCTCAGCACCGCGCACCCCGGCCTCGTCGACGCCAACATCACGCGCCTCGCGGACCTGCTGTGTCTCGCGTGTGACCGGGCGAAGATCGTGCAGGAGTTTGGGATTGAGGGGGCGGGTGCGCCGCAGGAAAACGCGTATGGATACACACGGCGGACAACTGTTTGTCCTTTGCTGATTTGGCGCTGGATGTCTTTTGACATGGCTTTGCCGTGTCCTTTTCTTAACCCCGGCCGCTTTGGCCTTTCGGGGTTTTCCGCGGCCACGCTGCAACCACGCGTTCTCGGGGATTTCCGGTAGAAAATGATCTAAGTAATGATTTGCAGCTATTGAGTTCAGTTTGTTGTAAAATATTATTGGGAACTTGCCAGATTACAGAGGCACTACTATAGTACAAGGCTACAAGAAAGACCTGAGGGAAATGTGGCAAAAACTAGACAGGAACCGGTCTGAAACATGAAGAATTGAAGGCTCGAGTTTATTCACTGAGCCAATTCAGGTAGGATTTTGTGGGACTGTCATATCTCACCAGCTAGTGATTTTACAATTTTTTTAGGCCCAGAAACGGGGCCGCAATGGCTGCTGTGGGGGTGCATCAAGGTGAGTGTGACGGTTCAAATCATGCCGGGCGCTGCCGGGGAGTTTGGAATGGTCACATCAATGTTCAAACCCGCCATTCCACCCTCCTCCACCCCCTATTGGGTCGGAAGAAAAAGCAATATCATTCTACAGGGGCTCAAGATTGCTCCCGCTGAGTTGTATGTGAGTTGGGTTAGTGGAATGCAACAGAACGGGGCATTATTTCAACTTGGGACACATTCTTGGTGGGTTTTTGTGTGTTATCCTTCAAATCTTCTACTCAGTGCTGTGTCCTATAGTAGTGCCTATTTTACCAGAAATATTTGGGAGGTTTTGAACTAATACTCAGTCCAAGAGCGCAAAATCATTATTGAGATCAGTTTTCTGCCGGAAATCCCCGAGAACGCATGGATGCAGTGTGGCCGCGGAAAACCCCGAAAGGCCAAAGCGGCCGGAGTTAAGAAAAGGACACGGCGAAGCCGTGTCAAAGGACATCCAGCGCCAAATCAGCAAAGGACAAACAGTTGTCCGCCGTGACAAGTACCTGCTGGACGTCGATGGGATGACGTACTCTGGGAGTGGGGGGTTGGTGTTCAAGGTGCGTTGCGCGCGTTATCGAATTCAACTCCTGAACTTATGGTTGTGATTGTGATGACCAGGCAACGGTCTTCGAAGAGTACTTCAACGACTGGATCCGGCCGTACGAGCACTACATCCCCATCCTCCCTGGCCTCTCGGACCTGCTACAGAAGGTCGAGTGGGCGCGCGCGCACGATGCCGAGGCACGGATGATGCAGGAAAGGGGGCGCGCGGTGGCGGAGCGCGTGATGACGGATGCGCAGAATGACTGTTATTTTTTCGCGCTGCTGTTGGAGTGGGCGCGGTTGCAGGAGATGGCGAGGAATGCGAGTGTGAGCCTAGGTTAGAGGAGAGGATTGTTTGGGAGTTGAAGTGTGGCTTTGGACGGAATTTTAGAATCATCCTCAGATGTGTCCGCGCATGCCGTGGTTCGTTCGGCGTCGCCTTAACTCCGTTCCCTTCCTACGCGTTGTTCCATCGAATAAAGAAAAATAAAAAGTGAAAATTATACTGCCAGGTTGGCGTGTGGTTGTATTTGTACCCCATCAATATCGGCCCTCTCCAAACCACCACAATCTCCAACTTCATTTGAGCTGTGGTGTCCTCAAGAAACACGGAGTTTTCCAGTTGAGTGAATCCATCTCCAAATAGCGAGCCAGGGCTCCCTCGGTCAAGAACTTGCTCTACAATTGCGGTCGCTTCCGGTCCTCGACGCATAAATTAAAACTGTGTGATTATGTTCTCACACTGGGCACAAAACAACCACATTTTTTGCTCGCATTCACCCCTGTTTATCTCTCCAAATCCACTCAATCACTCGTTAACTGGCGGCCAATATCATTAGTCAATGCCCTGACTCAAATCGACGTCTAGCTTACCTGTGAAGCAGGAGCCGTCGGTGTTCAAAATACACCCAAGCGTCGTACTATCCCCGCACTCGCCGCAAAACACTGTCGTGTTGAACCCGCAGTATCCGACACACATCGAATTTCCCGAGCAGCGACCAGGGCATCCGGTGGGCGACTCGCAGCCGCAGGTTTGGCGCTCGGCGACCAGAGGATTTGCCGCAACGAGGGTGAATGCAGAGGCGAGCACGAATGAGATGAGGTGTGTGGCGTGCATGGTTTGGGTGGTAGGGAGATGCGGCTTGCTGTGCGAAAGTGCGAAGTGCTTGATTGAAATCTAACGATTGTAGGGGCCTCTTATATATGTGCGCCAGCCAGGCCATCGGCGCTAGAGCTTGGCGAATGTTTCGGCACCCACCCGGACCTCGGTCCCCGCGTTCTGACTGTGAAGAGAAGCTATAACGAATGGAGCAAGGCCCTTTACGTAGGTCTGTTGCTTCATTTTGCGCGTTCGAACCAGTCACTGAGTTCTTTGCAGGCGTAATTTTTCAACGACGCGTCCAAGATTCCTATTCCGCACACCCTTGTTATTGTGCCGTTCAGGTGTGTGCATTTTTACCACCGTTAATGATACGCTTGCGCTTAGCAGTGAATGAATTGGGAAGGTTCGGCAGGTCCTTCCATCGGACCACTGGCAGGCTACGGGTAGTATGAGATGATTGCTCTCCCGCATTTGTATTGCTTACCGTGGAGAGGCCGGCAACGTTCTCGTTATCTGTTGACGCAACGAGAGCTCCATACCAAGTCGACACTCGAGACGCTCCCTGCCGTAAGGTTCTTCAAGTGCCATCATACTTATCTTCCTAGGTTCATTTCATTCTCGGCGATTCAATGAACAGCGTAATTTCTGCGCCGCGCGCTCTGCAATCCTAATACCCCCGATGATGTGGAATGTACCTCTGGTGAACTTTTTTGTATTTGCCGCGGCCTACACAAAAGTATTTCAAGGAGAAATTACTTATGATGGCGGGCGAACGTGAGGTAAATTTCTATCTCGGTGGCTTTCGCTTTTGCAAGCGTGCTCTACATTTCCACGGTACTCTAAGCCCTCCTTGTCTGCCTCCACAAGAATAAGAACTTTTGGTTGAGGCGTGGGTAAGTAATCTCGGATCAGTCGGAACTGCACCCGAGTGGTATCATGCCTTCTCTCTTTCTTCCCAACTTCGACCTTCCCCTCTGCCGGCGACATGCTCCTGGTGGTCCTGCGACAAAATTGATACCTTCAGTCTGTGGATCGCCTCCAACCCGCCCAAGACGCTCGCAACCTTTGGAACCAGACAACTCCATTTAGCAGAGGTACACGGTCTAGCAACCGACAAACATGGAAACATTGGGAAAACAAAGGATAGCAACAGGCAAGTTGAGAATGAAGAGGGTCCGGGGTATCACATTATCTAACGAATACAGCCAACAAAGAAGGGAACCCAAGAAAACGCGGCATTGTGGAACTATCTTCCACAGTTCCTAACTCCAGACGGACTACACCCTGATTGCCAGTCAGTACGTCTCCCTTTTCGATCTTCGTACGTATCTCCGACTCACATATGTTCACAAATAAAACTTTAGTTTTTTTGTGCTCAGCAGACCGAGAATGTCCGCGAAAAACGACACGTGCCGTGCACAAACACGTGACGCTCTTGTCATGGGCGACATTTTTTTAAAAGTTTTGTTTGTGCCCCGCCGCTTGCCGGCCACTTACCATCATTTAGGGAGAGCATCGACTTTCCTCGGGCGGCGGCGGCGAACCAAGCCAACGTATTCCACGTGACCTATAAATTTCGTCAAGAAATTAAAACATAGCTTTCGAGGTAGCGCACCCATAAGCGCATCAAGAATGCCACGCTCCTCCTCCATGCGCATGTGTAACTGACGCTCATGTTCTGCCTCCATAATACGCTGATCGAAATCATTTTGAGGACCAATCATCCAATAATGAACCTACTCACCAAGACCGACGTCTGTATGTCCTTCACCTCCTTGTTGCACTCTGCAATAGTCTTGAATATTCCTTGGAGGCCTTGGAAATATTCTTTCCACGTTTCAAGGCTGCCAATATCTAACAGTTGACCCCGAATTCCAGGCACCAACACCTCAACCCTGTAGAACGCAAGTTATATGGCACATTGAACAGATGAATGGCACACAACGTACTGAGTTAGTTGACACCCCATCTCGGCCAGTTTCGCCAAGTCCATCGGGCAGTTCGCCTTCGCGTGCTTCAAAGTATTCCGAAGGGTTTTGATTGTAATTTCGAGTCGCACAACCATGCGCGATGGAGTGTAGTAGCCAACAATGTACGCGACCAGCAACACCAGTAAGAGGCCTAAAATAATATAGCGGAGGGTGTTGCCTAGCACGGGAGATAGCAGCCACAGGATGAGGGCTGCCTCGAACATCTTGAAAGCAACGTAGAAGCGATCAGCTTAAGTAGTCTCTGAGTTTCCGCCGTGCATGATCGTGAAGAAGCGGTGACTGTCAAGCGTTAGGCGCCAGCCCCGGTGACGAGATATCTGGTAAGGTCTGTCTAGAAATGGCTGGAATTATTTGTGCGAGAACCCCCCCGCGGCACCCATTTCGATGGGAACGGGGATATCCGCAAGTACAACTCAATTCTCCACCTTCCTTAGAATGCATAGGTATAACGAACATTCGATGTCCCACGCCCACGGTCACGACCGAAGTCAAGCATCCGGCGTATCCCACCCAGGTTCAACCATTAAATACAGTGGGGGCATCGGCAACAGGAACAATTGATTTCAAAGAAGGTGCGCAAGAACTCGCTGCCTGAATTTAACCGGTGCATGGGCTTCGAAGGTAATTTAGGGATAATTCTATTTGTCAACCCCCCTTGTTGCATCAACGGGGGTTGATGCTAATTGACAACCCCCAAGATTTGTAAGTTTGGATGTGATGGCGCTTGATGGCGGGGACGGCAGGAAGGAGCGGGAGGTGGTCGGGTGTTCTCCAGCGATGAAGTGCAAGTGTGAAAACACGTAATAAATCATATGCATCGACCAGAGACGGCCAGGTAGCCTCTCAATGGGCCGTCCCATCGAAATCAGTCGGGATTTTGCCGTTCTGTCGTTTGAACTTGGTTTGAACCACCGAAATGATGTGAGATGCCTCGGAAAAATTGGAAGAAAAAAAGAGGGAGCACATCCACACATTCTAAACAGTATTTGACACTCTTTCAGGACGAACAATCCCTTCTTTCCTCTGAAAACAGTAGATTTTGCCTCGAAAATGGTTTTAAATCTTATCTTGTACGGCAGGGGGTTGACAAATAGAATGCTGTGTATGGCGGGGTATTAGGCATCCTCTGCTTCACTTAGTGTATGACACGGTGTTGGCCCAACCCGCGGTATTACGGGTACGGGTGCCACGGGTGCGGGTACGGTAGCTGTGTTTCTTAACACCGTAAATACCGCAACCCGCGGGAAGACCGTACCCGTAATACTGTGGTAATTTACCCGTGGCCCAAAAAACAGAGTCCTCCCAGATTTGAACCCAGAACCTCAGGAGAGCGCAGCTAATATTGGTGAGGACAACTTTACAGTTACACTAAAGGGACATTGAGTCAATCCCACATAGCTGAGATGGCTACAGGCATACTTGGGACTGAATCATTTTGAGTGATGTCCTCCTCAATCAACAGTGAGTTGATAGGGAGTGATGCTAAGAGTCTGCTGTTTTTTGAAACATTGACTTCCCTTGTGTTGTAAGTCTTGTGAGATAGCAGATGAGATGTCTCAAGACTTAATCATCCTAATCATCCTATGATTCCCAAGAAAGAAGTTTAAATCAGTTGGTTGAACCACAGGATTCCTTTTTGGGATGACAGCTAACACTAGCAAACAACAGCTGATTTAAGCTGTTATTCACCACCATGGCACATGTAAAATCCAGGAAAGATTTGAGAGGTAAAGGAGTATGATTAGGACCTACTAAGTAACATTTGAAAGTCCTAATATAATTTGAGGTCCTCTATTTACAGAAAGTCAAGTTTTTGAAGCATAAATGAGATGAAAAAAATCATTTCTCTGCTTCTGGTGCCTGTCACAGGTGCCAAACCCTGTACATAGTCTTATATGAGGTAGTTGGACCCTGTATTGCCCTGATTGCAAACCGGAAATCAGTTTCCGGTCACATGACCACAAGAAACAAATATTTCTACTGCCTCAAACGTTAGTAAGACAGAGAAATTCATTGTAATCTACATGTTCCAGTGGTCTCATGTTTGCAATAACATCCTCTTTTCATGTGAATTCAATAGAAACAAGCCAAATACCGAGGTTAAATACCACGGTAACTGAACCGCGGGTGTGTACGTAAAAACCGCGGGTTCATACCCGTAATACCGTACCCGTGGGAAAACGGGTACGGTATCACGGGTTACGGGTACGGTGTGACGTTGTGACACCCGCGGTACCACCCGTGTCATTCCCTAGCTTCACTGGCTACCTGCCCCTGCATAACATAGCTCGGATGTTTATCCGTAATTTAGCAAGAAGATATCAGCTTCAGAAGCGGAACACAAGGCTAGAAGTGCTCGCACGAGGACTGGAGAGGGAGACACGCAGGGAACTGGAGAAGAATGGTGCCCTGGTAAGGATTGAAGGGCGGGAAGCTAAGAAAGGAAATTTGAGCGGGGAGAGGGTAGCCGCGGGG